>JASANS010002291.1:0-25863 GCA_030849605.1 Wallacemonas sp. 195SL | reverse complement strand
CCCCCCCGCCCCCCCCCCCCCCCCCCCCCCCCCCCCCCCCCCCCCCCCCCCCCCACCCCGCCAAACACACACACCAACCCCCACCCCGCCCCACGTCACAAACCCATAGTTTTTTTTTCCTTAGCTCGTCGCTGACAGCCATGTTAAAGTTGCTGCGCGTCGCTCTGGCGCTGTTGTTGCTGGCGACCGCCATTTTAGAAGGACTCGCATCACCGCCTCAACACACCCTTATCAGCGCGAACTGTCAATGGGTGGGCTCGCCAGCCACGAAATTTTACTGTGCCGATGACCTTCCCACATTCTTGTTGGATATTGAAACCCCAGCAAATGGCGTTTCACCAGAGACTGCATTCATTCAGGCGCGTGCGACCGTGCCTTGCGATGTTGTGAAAAAGCGTGGTCTTTCACGTCACACCATCGTGTGCACCATGCCATCGTCTGGATCGTACCAGCTCTCCGTTCAATTTCAGGATGGCGAGAGCGTCCAATGGCTGCTGCTTGTTGCAGCCAGCAGCAATCCGTCGGAGTCTTTTGTTCAGCCGCGCCGCGAGGCAGAACCACTCGCTGGAAGTGTGCTCGAACAGTCATGTCAAAATGGATACCTTGACGAAAATGGTCTTTGCCAATGCAACTCCTTCTACTCTGGAGAAGACTGTAGTCGCCCCTGCCCAGGTCTCAGAGTGAGCGACTGCTCTGATGACGGGTGCTACGGCTCTGCGAGCACGCAGTGTGGCGATACTTGCTCTTGGAGCTCGATCTTGAACATTTGTATTGGCGCGAACTCGTGTTTGGAGCATGTATGCTCCGGGCAGGGCATCTGCAACTGGGGACGTGAAGCGGATGCTTCGTGCAGCTGTGCCCTCAATTACTACGGCCGCACGTGCGAAACCAAATGCTCAACCTCTGCATGCCGGGACGACTACGCAATCCAGGACATTCAGTGCAGCAATGAAGGCGCGTGCATCTGTTCAGGCAACTACGGTACACTGTCAAGTCTTTGCACAGATTGTAAACCAGGGTGGTACGGCACGGACTGCCTCAGCAAATGCCCATGCAGTGATCACGGCTCGTGTGATCAGCTGGCTGGAACTTGCTCGTGCTTCGCGGATGAACAACGAGGGTATTGGACGGGGTCGAATTGCGCCATGTGCAAAGACGGGTTCACTGGCCGAGAGTGCCGCGAGAAAAACTTGATTCTAGGCAACGGAGTTTCGCTGACTATGACGCTACCAGATCATGTCGTCACCTCCGTCAGTCCAGGTGCTAGCGTCTTACTACGACAGTCTGCGATGTATTTTAATGTCGGTATAGGCTCATCCATTGGACGATGCACGCCAACTGCGGCACAACCCGCTTGCACACAGGCCACCGTGAACGGTACAGTCTGGGATGGAGTAGAGCGAGGTTCATATATCACGTATCTCACTCTTGAACCCTCAGTGGACTCGGTTACCGTTCGTCAAGTCAACGAAACAAGAGATGAAGCCATGATCATCACTGAAGTGAACATGTGGTCTCTCACGCCGCTTACAGGGGGTCAAACGATTGTAGCAGCAAAGCTGTTGGCTAATTTTGGGTGGTTCATTGTGCTAAACGATGGGTCGATTGCGACAGAAACCAGTCTTTCATTTCATCAACCACCATCCAACATCTCGTTTAGTGCCCATGATGTGGCTGTCAACGAGACTGAGGATATGTTATGCATTGCTGGTGCAGAATCTGACTCGTGGAAGTTGCTGCTCTTCTCATTCACTGAACAGTCTTTCGTTGGAGCAGCGGCTGCAAGTACGCTGCCCGCGCTTGAACACTACACATCAGCCGCTGCCGCTGCCTTCCTAGACGATCAATCACTCGTCATCGTTCTTGTCAATGACACAAGCGTCGCGTTTACAAGTGTTACTGTTTCACCAGACTGGAGTCTGAACTGGGTGCTGACGGATCTCAAAACCGAATCATTTAGTTACGCAACATTGAAAGTTGGCATCGACCACGTTCTTTATCTCATAGCACACACGGCCAGTGGTGTTCGCGTGCACACGGCAGAATGGCTCGAAAGGCGTGTAACATCAACGCAGCTCATTACGGATGGGGTCCAGCCGGATGCTCCCTGGCAGCCGTTTGTTTCACTCTTTCCTCATCCGGGTGTCTTGCTGTTAACTTCACAAAATGCCGTCTCGGGTGATATTGAAATTCGAGGGTATGGCGCATTTGCTGTGAAGGCGGTTTCCCCGCCTATTATTGACCGCAGCGGCGGCACGACCTTGACGGTGGCTGGTCACTCATTTGTCTCCACTGATCAGTGTTCCTTCAGCGACGGTGCGGTATCAGCAGTGACAATCACTAACACGACTACTCTCTCGTGTGTCGTTCCTTTCTTGAAAGCTGAGAAAATCTTTTCCTCGTACGCAGTGGAAGTGAGGGTGTCTGTGCCTTGGCTATGTGCAGACTGCGCTGTGGTCAGTAATAACACCGTCACACTTCTCGGGTTTGCAACGCCAGCACCTACCCGCGCTTATGGCTCCAACAACGAATCCTACACGTCGATCTACTCAACTGACCCGATCACGGTTGAGTGCCTCGGTGCACCGAATCTTGATACTCTGCTGTGTCGTTTCGAAGATGATGCGGGTATGCGAGTGCTCTCGAAAGCCACGTTCGTGTCTTCGGAATTGGTAATATGTGAGATGCCAAAGATATCTCGTCCATCATCAGGAACGAGTGGCACAGCCGCAATTTCGATCGACGGCTCTGTCTTCTCTCCACCCACGCCATTCACGTTTGTAGGCGACGCCTCGGCGCTGACACTGGCCAGTGCGGCTTCTGTGGCTGTCGCAGCTAAAGACCGGATCACGTTTCCTACTGTACTGATCCGAGTCGTCGATAATGAGAGTCACCCACTTTTTGAGCTAGACCGGACTCGCGTGGTGACTGCTATGGCCTTGTGGTTCAACTCAACCCGCAAGGAGCTGGACGTGTTTATCAGTGCATACCAAAGCGTGGTGCTCTCCACGTACAGCAACCAGACCAAAGTTGGTGAAACATCGTTTGGTGTATCCTTGCAGTACCCACGTGTCGGTGTCGGCAGGCTTGCGTTCTCATCCGCCGGCTTGGAGCAAACCGTGATAGACTTCTCCGTCAGCGAGGGGCGGCCTGCATCGATGAGTTTGGCTGTGGAGCCTGAGTCACGAATAGATAACATACACTCAACACAGTCGCGTCAGCCTGTCATCATTTTTCGTGATGTAGCAGAAAATACGGTGTACAACTTGCAAGACCCTGATGCGTCAGTGAATCAAGTGGCTGTCTCCTACTACAGGGGGACTTCGACTGACACGACACAAGCCATGCGCAACAGCAACGGATACTTTGAGTTTGTTGATGTCTACCCATCCGGTCTTTTTGGGCGCACTTATGAGCTGGTGTTCTCCTCCCCTGGGTTCACCAACCTTACCTCCAGCAAGGTGTCTATGGCAGACTGTTATCCTGATCAGTACGCCATGTATGGCACAACCTACTGCTTGCCATGTCCAGAAAAAGCTATTTGTAATGGTAGTTACTCATTCAATCTAACAGATGGTGTGTGGAAGGGGGGTGAACTGGCATACACCGTTTTTGAGTGCCCGTTAGAAGAGGCATGTATCAAGGGCCAGTGCGCGACTGGGTATAGTGGGCCCCTTTGTGCTATGTGCAGTAAAGGATACGGCAAATCGGGGTTGTTGTGCAATCGGTGCTACTCTGTAGGAGCGAATGTTGTGATTGTTGTCTTTCTTGTGCTCATGTACCTCGCGTTTTTGTTCGGCCTTGTGGTACTACTCCACCAAATGGGTGGTCCACATTCTCGCGCAATGCAAACCCTGGTTGTGATGCTCAACTTTCTTCAAATCGTTGCTGTTGTCCTCTACCCGCTGACAGAGCTCCCACTCTACTTGAATGAGTTCTCCACGTTTTTGAAGGTGCTGGGCTTCTGCAATGTGTTGCGCCTCTCCACTTTGACGTGCCTTGGCCTTAACGGCTACAGTGCGTTCATTGTCGCCCTCGTGGCGCCCTTTGCGGCTGTGCCAATTTTTCGCGCTGTGCTGTGGGAGGCCGACAAGATCAACAACCAGCACTTTCGAAAGCTGGAGGAGGAGCGACGTATACTTCGCGGCTTCATACCGTACGAGTCCCCGGAGGCGTACTACTCGCGCGTCACGTTTCTTGGGTTAGACGATGAGCCTGCATTCCGCAACGAAAACACCTCATCAACTGAGAAGCTGGAGATTCAAAAAGGACGAATCCGTCAAGCATATGCGCTGCTTGACAAGAATAGCGCCGCATTCGCGACGATCAGCCAAATGGCGCACTCCAAAGCGCGAGAAACGGCACTTCACACACTTATGGAAGAACGCGAGGACCTGTTGACTCTTCTCAGGCACTACGAGGGGTTCATTTCGCACGGGAGCCGCGGTGGGCGCGGTCTAAAACAGACCTCGTCCTTTTCGCAGTCGCAGTTGCAGCAGCAAGGCGTGTTTGGTATGGGCGGTTCTGCAGGGCGGGCGCCAGGGGAACTGAACGACACGGTGACAGACCTCGAGATCACGAGAGCCTCAGGTCTCTCGGTCGTGTCTCACGGGACGGCGGGTTCACGTGGTGAGCGCGAAGACCAGGCAAACATGACAAAGGACCATGATGGCAATCACACAAGTGTGGATGGGCTGCCAGGCATTGCGAACGGTCAGGATGCGCTGCTCTTGCGATTCCCCGAACTCACCACGACACAGCTGACTCTGTTCGGTGAGAAAGAATCCTTCAGCCCAATTCGACAGAACACATACTTCTCCAAAGAATTTGACATGGAGGAGGAGCGCAATGTTGCGCGCGTGGTGCGGCGAGTATCTGCAGGCGTGTCTTTCGTGTGGCCCTCAATGCCCCACAAGACCCTCTTTCTGCTCGTGACATTCACATGCTATCTGTTCAACCCCGTCATTGCCAACAGCTTCGCGTTAGTGCGATGCAAAAACATCAATTATGGTATCATGTCACGCGATAACACCCGGGAAGAAGAGCGCTCTGTTCTCGGTGCTGATTACTCAATCGCGTGCGGAACCAATACGCACAAGGCCTATCGGTTTGCGGGTATTACTATCGGCTCCATCTACGGCGGTGGGTTTGTGCTGTTGATATTTTTCGTGTTTTTGACGAAGCGTAAACATGATCGTCTGGCGCGATTCTTTGGGTATACATTCGGCCTTCGTCCTGAGCGAGGCTGGTGGGCGGGGGTGATGGTGCTTGAACGGTTCGGGCTGGTCATTGTCAGCATCTTGGTTGGCGGCCATCTTGGCGCAATTGTCTCATTTTGGATCCTCCTGGTGCTGTTGTTGGTTTTCATGCAAGTGCAGCCCATGCTGTCCTCTTTCCTGCACCGCGCAGAGGTTGTTTCTCGCACGATATCCATCATTGTCGCCTCATTGCAGCTGCTGCCGTTTCTCAACAGCACGAATAAGTACGATGCGGCCACGGCCACGTCGGGAGCCGTGTGCGGTGCGTTCATCTTGGTCGTGGTTTGTGGTGGAATCGCCGGTTATTTGGGACTCGCCTTTATGGAGCTAGTGTCACCTTCTGGGCTGCGTCAGCTCTTCGTTCGGTGTATGAAGCGGCTGGAATATGCCAAAACGTTCCAGGATGATGCGGCGGACGGCGGAGACGCACGTGGCAACACCTCAGACGCCCTCGAGGTATGCCCGGACGGTGCTCCATTCTCGTTTGAAATGTACAACGCAGCACTGGTATCTGAACACCTGCGCCACGCTGAGCGTGCCTCTCAGGAGCGGCACGGCCTTTTGGACCAGCAAATGAATGCTCTGCTTCGCCAACGCTCCTCCTCTCTCAGCGGCCACTCAAAGACGATGACCAGTGTGTGGCTGGCGGGTGTCGCGGCGATGGGTGCTGTTAGCAACGTGGAGCTGCTGGCTGATTTCATCGACAACAGCGAAGCCTATGTCGAAAAGCCGAAGGAGCTTCAACGGGATTTTCAAAAATACAGAACCGACCCGTTTGCTTCGATCCGTAACTTGGAGAAGGAGATGGCGTGGGAGCATCTAGTACTGTTAGAGCACGCACAGCAGCTTGACAGTGTTGTGTCGCGCCTCACGCAAATAGCGCACACTGGACCAGCAGCGGGTGCCTCGATGAGCAAAAGGGTGCAGTGAGACTGCCTTGTCAAAACCAAGGCTCGCACGTCGTCTCAATTTGCTCGCTCGCTTTGCGAACGCATTGGCCCATGCCCCCCCCCCCCCACACACATATTGCTTCCTTACGTTGCCATGCTTTCTCGTGGACATATCCCTCCATTTTTTTTTCATGCCTGTTTGCTTGTTTGTTGAAGCACTGTTCTTGCTGCTTGCTGTACTTTTCATATATTGTGCGCACACTTTGGCATTCTTCTGTGTCCTCAGTTGACAGCACTCGCACGTGACTCAACAGTCTCCTGATGCAGCCGAATCACGGAGCGTGAACCTGCTTCACTGCAAACAGAATCTCCGTGCAAATTCGCACTGCGCGTCATTGTTCTCGGAAACTGGTTGAGCAGAGCGAAGCAGAGAGCTAAAGATGAAAACCAATGAGGGTTTGAGTGATGTTATGTAAATAATTTACCTTGAATGACGTCTTGTTTTCTCTCTCTCTCTCTTTTGGGCTCTTTCATCTGTTGCGCAGATTCTTTCTTTCTGTGTTCTCACTTCTTCTTTTTGTTTTCCTTTTTTCTCTTTTTTTTTTCTTGCTATCTGGTGGACACGAGTTTCTCAATTAACTTTTTTCTCTCCCTCCGTTGCTGGTATCTCCATGTCTCCCTCCACCCATATCAATTAACAGTCAACTATGTGTGCGCACTGGTTTGGAATGTATATGCAAGAACAGAAAGCTGCGATGTGCACAGTTTCATCGTGACGCTGTCATGTTATGCTCAGTCGCTGCTCTCCTGAGGTGACTACTCTGAATGTGTGTTTGACCGTTCCCTCCCTCCCCCCATCTCCACATTCACACATAGACTCACACGAATCATCGCGCGCATTGTGTGCTGGGGTTTGCCGTTTCTGTGGCGCAGAGCAGACACTCTGTTTTGGGGTGTCATTGTGAACGTTGGCCCATTCAAGCACACGCACGCGTGGGCTTTTTCCGTCCCGCTCCGTCCATCTTTGCCTACTCATCATAAGCACCATGTCTGCTCTTACTCTCCTCCCCTCCTCCCCTCCTCGCGACTGTGTCTTCCATTGACAGCTTTCTTATCGCTCAACTCGAATAATATTGTGTGTGTGTGTGCGTACTTCTTTTTTCTATTTTACTTACTTGTTTGCGTTTGCCTCCTTTTTTTTTTTTTTGATTTCACTCAGCATCCTTCTGAATCTCTGCACAAACAAACCACAAAGCATGAGCACCAACGGAGGTACAGACTTGAAAGACACGGCCTCAGCCTCAAGCGGGCCAGCAGAGGCTGCAGCTGGTCCCGTGATGCGGCTGCCTGGGGAGCGCTTCCCGTGCCGCATTTCTGTAGAGGATTTTGAGATTAGTGTCGAAACAACTCCTGATATCAGCACCTGGGGAACAAAGCTGTGCTGGGAAGAACTTCAAATCCGCTGCGAATACAGCGGCGATGTGAAGAAAACGCGCTGGATGCCCCTTCCGCTTGCGTTCGAGCAACAGAAACAAAAGGCTCAGAGTCGACAGGCCTCGACGCCATCAGAAAACGACGAAGAAGGCTCTGCGGGTGAGGCCGATTCGTCAATTCACTTGGACGACATCCCGGGTGGTGCTGGCAAGCCTCGCATTCTGAAGTTGATCTACTCAGTTTTCAACGACTGTGCGTTTGAGGTCGAGTTCACCTCAGGCAATGAGGAGACACCTGGAGATGCCAATGGTGCGACGCGGCGAGTGCGGCGTAAGAAAACACACCATCTGGACGTGTGTGTGGAGGCGCAGAACCTGCAGCGGCTCTTCTCCACGACGGGTGGCCGTGCGGGCGACCAAAAGCCGACCAGCGCAAGCAAGGAGGCCATCAACGCCGCCTTCCAAAAAGGCGCGGCCAAGCTGTCGGCGTGGGCTCGTGGCGCCTTCTCAAAGAAAAGCAGCGCAAAGGAGTTGCAGATCAAGGAGAGGGAAAAACTCGAGGAGGAAGCTCTGATGCGTGGAGCGGCGCAAGCACCCATGGTCACAACAAACAACAACGCGGAGGGGACCTACCGTCCTGTTGCGCTGCCTAGCATCGACCCCAGTGAGGCCTACAACGCACCTGGAGGGCGAAAGCGCTACCAACTCATCCTCAAGGCAGACAAGAGCAAATTACCTCAGAATGGAGAGGGGGTGCCGCTGCTGGTGGCCTTCACGGTTGTGGCGCACTTCAAAGACGAATCCACATCTATATCACCTCGTAACTTTCATGACTTTGTCTTTGTGATGGATCAGCTCGCGCTCAACGCCTCCGAGGCCGCTGAGGTTTCCATGACGACGAAACGCCGTGGGAACGGGGGCGACACTGAGGAGGTGCCACGCCGCGTTGTCGGATACGGCTTTGCATTCACGACGAACACGGCACACAGCGAGGCGGCAATGGCAACGTCCAAGATTGTGTCTCTCGATGTTACGCGGCAGGCAGACGGGCACTACACGCGTGTCATTGACTTCGCCGCGCAGCACCGCAGTCACGATGAGAGGCAGTTGTGTGCCGATGATTACCAAGATTTGCCCACCACGGCTTGCATCGTTTCTTCAGACTGTCAGGTGGCCAGCCCGGAACGTGTGGGTCACCGTGTGCTGTGTGTGTCGCGGTACAAAACGTCCAAGGAAGGCCTGTGCAAACCTTCGTACAAGTGCCAAGTCACGTTCACCTTGACGCGGCAGTACGACAACGGTGATGTGGAGCAGGAAAAATCTGAGAGTCCGATCAATTTGTCCGCCATGCTGAATCAAGAGCTCTTCACCTCACGCGATCGTGAGGTGCGATTCTCCCTTGGGGAGATTCTCTACATGAGGTTCCGCCGATTTTGTTTTGCAAATCCAGAACTGAACGTGGCGCCACTGCTGCTTCCCTTCGACTACGACAACACCGGCGTGGTCATACGTGGGGCGTGTGGGCCCGTGTCCTCGTGGACACGCCGCAAATCATCGGCTGGGCCGCGCCAATCAGGTGCACAGCAAGGGTCTGCCAGTGACGCCGGCGCCATCTATGGTGCGGACGAGGTGGGACCGGCCCCCGAACCCAGGGCAGACGCGGAGAGCGATGCCGCCTCTACAGACTCCAGTGAGGCCAGTGACCGCGACAACCCCTTCTACAAGAGCGCGGCATTGTCTTCGCAACGACCGCCACAGGCGGCAGATGATGGGCTCACCAACCCGTTCGCCACACAAGCGCATGAGGCCGGCCCTACTGTGTCGGAGCCGATGTTCACGTTCACTCCCGCGGGCCCATACGATGTGCAGCCGCCCACGCAAGACGCCTCGGCACAGGATGACTTCTTCATGGATGGATGGGGGACGGAGCCAACGCGCCAGGCGCACGATGTGAGTGCCCAAGGTGGTGGTGGTGGTGGTGCTGGCAGCAACATGTTTGCCAGTGGTCCGTCTCACGTGTACGGCTCACAGGACGAGTCCCACGAACACGCTGCCGATGAGAACACCGGTGGGGCGGCCATGTTTTCCACTGAGAGCAGCCCTGCCTTCGTGCTCGAGCCCATGCCAGGGGAAGACAACGCGCTCGATTGGACCAAATGGGGTCAGTGAGTTTTTGACGTTTCTTAGCATCCCGTTTTGAAGGCTACACGGACCCTACACCGCCTCACCGCGCTGCTCGTTTTTTTTTTTCGCTTTTTTTTTCCTTTTAGCGTATCTCTTCATCTCTGAGTACTTCGCGTTTAGGCCTTCTATTCGCCTATTATTATTATTGCTGTTCATCAGGTTGTTGCTAGGTGCACACCGCGTGTGGCACTCCACTCTGCTCCACATTCGTGCCTGATATCCTTGTTGTACTGTGAGTCACGAATGCCTTCATCTCGTGAAATGAGCAGGCGTTAGAGCAACCGCGATCTGGGCCCCTGTTGATGCTCTTGTGTATGTGCGTGCAGTGGGGCGTCGAGGGGCGGCGCTCAGTGATGAAGCAGCTGGGCCACGCTCCCATGTAGGCACCGGGATTTATTTTCACTTTTTTTTTCTTTCTCGCACATTATCTTTCTTTCCGCACTACTCCGCCCTCTTCTTGAACTTATGCTTATTTGATTTCCTCTCTCGTAATGTCGCTCACCCCTCCACTCCACTTAGTATTTTAGCGCAACACTAAGCCTCAAACAACAACCAATAAACCACGAACAAAACAAACAGTTTTAAAAAGCCGATCTATTCCAGTAGCGAACACCTGACAGTCAACGCCACTGCCACCGACAATGTCCAAGGTACCCAAGTCTCTTCCTGTGAAGATCACGGTCTCCGATATCTCCCTGGAGGTACCCAAATCATTCTTCGAGAACTCGGCCCTGAAAGCAGCCATTTTCGTTGGCCGCAAGGGAAAGGGCTCCACGTCCCGCCACACAAAGTACTTCACTGTTACCGACCCAGAGGGTCTGCCCACGCGCACACGCCCTGTGGTGACGCTCAGTGGGCCATCTGGTGCGGACCCCGCCTCTGCCGATGACAAGGTCGTTGCTCAGGAAAAGGAGACGGACGTGGTGATTATGAAGTTTGGCGACCTCAACAACGTAGTCTACGACCTCGACCTCAAGCCCCTGAGCAAGTACGATGGCCAGTGGGTATTCGATGAAGTGGGCAATCCGTTTCTCATTTTTACCCGCATCATTCAGGTCAACCGTAAGGGTGCCTTTGCGACGGGTGCCAAGAGTGAGTTGGAGTCCAATACGCAGGAGATGATGCAGATGGACCAGGAGGACTCCGAGGAGAGCCAGAGCAACCACGACTTCAGCGGCTCCGAGCAGGCCCAAAGTGATTCTGAGGAGGAGCTCGATCAGGCTGATTTAGCCAACAACACCAATCTCACTGCTGAGCAGATCGCTGCGATGAACGTGGATGATCGCGACGAAAATGAAGTCCTGGCGGAGAAGCTCGTGTCCGAGCAAGGCGCCGAATTCAAGCGCCGCTACCTCGAGTTCCCCAAAATGATCGATGTGTCTGACATTGTGAACACCAAGGCCAAAACCATGACCTTCAGCGAGCGCGTCAAGTGCAAGAACGCGTCCCTTCTCGGTACTGTTATCAACTTCACGCTGACAGCCACCCTTCCGGAGGACCAGGTCAACGAATACGAGGAGAAGCAGAAGCTCAAGGAGGCAAAGGAGGAGCGCAAGCGCCGCGAAGAAGAAGAGAAGATTCTGGCCAAGGAGCGCAAGAAGGCCGAGAAGGAGGAGGCCAAGCGTGCCAAGAAGGGAGATGTCAAGGGGAGCCAATATGGTGTCGACGTGTTCGCTGAGCAGCAACCGGCTGGTGGCAACAAGGCCACCGACAACGCACCCCCGGCTGATCCTCACGCCTCCGCCGCTAGCGCAGATGCCGCAGATAAAAAGAAGAAGGGCTTCTCGCCATTCGGCGCGGTGAAGGGTATCTTCTCGAAGGAGCAGAAGCAACAGAACACGCCCTTCCCTCTCAAGTGCATCAACACCCCGTACCCGTTTCTCTTCATCTTGGACAAGTTCACGCTGCGCAAGCTTCAGCTGCCTCATGAGCTCTACCGTGGTGTGCACATCCGTCTTGGGTGCGACGCAGTCTCCTTGGACAACTTCCCCCTCTTGCTGCTCGACACCACCAAGGCCAGCGCCCTCAAGGCCGAGGAGCTGCCCGGCTACGGCGAAGGTCCCGTCACACGTTACTCCTTTGACTTTGGCACGAGCCACATCTACTTTGGCGACAAGCACATTCGCAACATCTGCGGCTTCGACACACTTCGTGCGCTTCAGGAGTTTGAGAAGTCGCACAACCGCCATGCGGCTGGTGATGAGAGCGGCGCTTCGGACACCGCCTCCGGCACAGGCACCCGCTCGCGCTCCAACAGCGAACTGTTCCAGCGCGAGATCCTCGATGTGGGTGAGAAGTTTCACCCTGTCCGCTTTGAGGCCCTCAAGAAGGTCGCCAACGACTGCATGGCGAAGCCCACCAAGTACACGCGTGTGTCTGCCACCCTCATCGTGCCCAGCACCATTCGCGGCACGACGCCAAAGACGGAAGATCAGCTCCGTCGTGAGTTTGTCAAGAAGATGGCCGACGAGCAGAAGCAGCGCGAGAGGGAGGCCAAGAAGGCGGAGAAGGCGGAGAAGGCGGCTCGCAAGGCAGCGAAGAAGGGTACGGACGCCCTCGCAGCAGGAAGCAGCGACGACGAGAACGACGACGACTGGACTTGCTCCTCGCCCGACTCCTCCGACGACGACAAGGTGGAGTCGGTGCCTTCGCCGGCCTCTGAAGATGACGACGACGCCCCCAAGGCTGTTGAGGGAGGGTTCGAGAGCCACGGAGCGGCGGATGTCGCGGAAGGCCCTGCTTTCACCGCAACACCACAATCTCGCATCGTCAAGAACAAGTCTCGTTCCTTCCAGATCAGCACACGCTTGCTCAACGAGGAGTACACGCCGAAGGAGGGTGTTCTTTACTCCATTCGCTTCGCAACCGGCGAGGAAGTGGCATTCCGTGCGCGCAAGGTTTATCTTCCCGCCGTCGCCTCGATGGGGCCCAACAGCTCCATCTACGACACCCCACTGCCTCAGTTCAAGCCCAACGCGTAAGACATTTCTAAAAACGTGCACGCGCCTCGAACCGTTTGACATGTTCTTGTGAAACAGTCAGGTGCAATCCCCCAACCATTCTCATCGTTCTCTTCTTTTTTTTTCTATATATATATATTTTGTTTTGTTTTTGTTCCCTGTTCTGTTTTCCAGTTCGATTTCTCGTTGTCTGAGAGGGGGAAAAAACACACGAAACGCTTCCGAGAAGCTGACTGTATTGTCTACCACTTTTTTTATATATATTTTGTTTTCAAGACTCTCTCTCTTCCTCCCCCTCTGTTTCTTTCTTTTTTTTTTTTTTGTGAAAATCCTTGTTCAACCCTCCTCCATGTTCTTTCGACGGAGCTCTCAGCTCAATTTGTCCTGCGCTGCTTTTATCTCTCGCCTTGTTTGCTCCACATTTTGAGTGGTTTCGCCTTAAAGACGCGGTCACAACTCGTTTTGATGGGTACACCATGTTCTCCCTTTTTTTTTCTCCGCGCTCTTATTGACGACAGCGCAAGACACCATTCCTGCCTGAAACGGACAATTGCCAATGGAAGGCATGCCAGAGAAATGCCTGCACAAAAAAAAAAAAAACAAGAGCAAGACAAAAAAAGAAGAATCAAGGAATGTTAGAGCAAGAAAAAATCACTTTTTTGTGATGCTCCAGTGAATTTTTTTATTTATTTCACCATCATTCGTTGTTTGTGACATAAAAGGTTGAGCCGTTAGATGCCAGGAAATCGACTATGCGTGCAACCACAAGGAAAATATGTGATCTCTTTTAATTTTTCTTTGCTTGTACGTTTTTTTTTTCTCCTGCCTTCCTCGTACAGTGCTAAACGTGTACCGTCAAAAAAAAAAAAAACAGAAAAATCTGAAAAAAGAGAAACTCCACTGTAGATGCCTTTGCTTTTTTTTTTTTTTTGTATGTGTGTGATCATTATATTATTGTCACCACTGTTACTGCGATGGAGCAAAAAAGAAACGGAAATTAATTTCCACATGACCTGTCAATCTTATGCCTAGCAAAAAAAAAAAAAAAAAGTGACAACGGCAATTCGTAAAGTTCGGTGACAGGGCGTGAGTCTATATGCCGTGCACACTGATCCTTCCCTTTTTTTTTCCGCACAAAAGAAGGTGATTGACATCTCCTGGTGAAGTGAGATGGGATCAAGCGGAGGTGGTCCAGAGGCGAAACAGCACAAAGGGAGAAGGGTGTCCCGACGGACTCTTGTGACTGTCTTAGCTGTTCTCTCCATGGAGCGTGTCGTGTTGAAATGAGCGATCATGGGCAGCACGGTCTCATCAACAGACACAACAGTGAAGAGTACTGCCTGCGTGGACACACGGGGTGACACTGACACAAGCTCGCTCTCTCTCTCTCTCTCTCTTTCCAAATCTCCACTGTCTACTTCCTACTTCCTATCCCCCGTCTTGAACGATCTATATTGTTGTTGTTTTTGTTGTTGTTGTGAACCATCGTCGTGGTGGCTTGACAGGTGAACAAGAGTGCGAAGTCACCTTTCATTTCAGCGCTGCTAGCCGTGCGGTCGCCTTTTTTGCTTACTTTTGTTTTCTCAGTTGTTCTCTTTTCTCTCTCTTTTCTCTCTCTCTCTCTCTCTCATCTTGAGTGGCCAGCATGTTTCGTGGGGTGGCCGCTGCGGGGCGTCATGTGCTCCCTCGCCATGAGAGGCGGCTGGCTGTTCTTGCGGAGAGAACAGCGGGGAAGAAAAACCAGAAGGCGACGTACAGCAACACACGGAAGCTGTTGGAGAAGGCCCGCTCACGTCGCCATGCACGGGGCGAGACCGCACATTCCGTCACAGCCTCATCACAGAGCCACGACGCGGCAGAGGCCGAGAGCCTCCGCGCGGAGCAAAACGAATGGCTTCGCGAAGAGAGCGGTCGTCACCATCGTGGCAGGAACAGCCCGACGTCGAGTGTCCGCGAGAACAAAGCGTGGAGTGATGCCACTGAAGCTGCCTTTCGGCGGCGCCGTGACACGTTCCGTGAGCCACCTCAAAATGCATATGGCGATGTCGACGAGCGGTCAGGTGACAGCCGTGTGCAGACCTACTTCGACTCTCTCGTACGTGATGCCGTTTTGCGCTTCGGTCCTCCTCTTCCGGCCGAATTTGTGGCGGACAACCGTGTTGTCACGCAATCCACTGGTGCGCTGCGTGCTCGACGTGGCACCTCTCCGTCGTCATCGGCTTCGTCGGCTTGGCGAGATGACGGTGCAGATGGCTCTCTTTTTCACATGTACGACGAGCTGGCACTCACCACGAGTGAGCTGCTGACGGCCATGCGAAAAGTGGAGCCCTCTTTTGGCTTCAGCACCCACTGCGACGGCGTGCCGTTCGCGCTGCTGATCAAAAACTGCGCGTATTTGAGAGCTTTTGGAGGAAAAGTGAACATGATGCGGTACCTCCAACGCGAGCCCGATGGACGTGTGGCGGTGTCGCTGGCCAAGTACAAGATGCGTGAGGTCGCATCACAGGATGGGCTTCGACAAGGGCCTCAGCCATGGCTCTACGGAGGACGCATGTGATGCGGCGCATCCGTGTTCGTTCCTATCACTTGTTATCACGCATGGTCACATACAAACAATCCTGATGACTTTTTATTTTATTTTTCTAAAGAAAAAGCGGAAGACGCTGAAATCTTCATTGTTACTGCGTTCGCCACCTTTGAAAGTCTTTCACAAGTCACGTGGTTGTCAAGGAGCGCTTCTCTATTCGCGGCTGCTCTGGTGAACCCCATTTCCAGGTTTATCTATATTTGCACATCACCGTCTCCATTTTCCTCTCTTTCTCTCTCTCTCTCTCTCGCTCTCTATTTGCCCCCACTCCTCGCACTTGACTACACTCGTCGAAAAGCACAAAAAAAAAAAGAAGAGATAAACAGAAGAAAAGGTAATAGCAAACGTAGTGCAAAGCACATCATCAGCAACAAAAACAAAAGAGAACACACAAAAAAAAAAACAATGGTGATCTCTGCCGTCGCCATCATTAACGCGAAGCGTGTGTGGAAAGGCGCCTCGGCAATCGAGCCGAATGTGAGTGCGACGTACTCGCCTGAGGTGAATGCCGTGCTGGTTGAAGATGGATGCATTGCCTTGGTCGGTTCCACGCAGGCTGTGCTGGCCCGCTATGAGCCGCTGGCGGCTCAGATTCATGCAGCGGCTGCGCACGCGGCTGCGCCAGTTGAGGGCGGTCGTGCGCGTACGCCAAGCGCTCGCGTCATTGACTGCGAGCACACGCGCTGCATCTACCCAGGCTTCATCGACTCGCACGTGCACTTCCTCGATGGGGGTCGTTTTCTTCTGTCGCCCTCTTTCGCGCACGCCTGCGGCAAGGACGCCTTCGTGAAGATCCTGCGTGACTTCTTCGAGAGCAGCTTCGACCGTTCAAGCGGCGCGTGGCTGACGGGTGGTGGCTGGAGCGAGGCTGTGGTCGGATGCTCTCCTGTGCGAGCTTGGCTCGATGAGGTATCGACAGAGGTCCCCATTGTGCTCTACAGCAAAGATGTGCACTCATGTGTGATGAACACGGCCGCCCTCCGTGCCGCCCACATCATCCCTGGCGCCAACGACGGCGATGATACTCTTATCACCAAGGTCGAAGGTGGTGAAATTGAGCGCGATGAGGATGGAGAGCCCAACGGTGTCCTCCGCGACAACGCGATGAATGCTGCCAAGTGCTACTTTCCCCGCACTGACACGCGCGCCAACCAGGTGAAGGCACTCGAAGCCGCCTCCAACTACATGCTCTCACTTGGCTTCACCAGCGTATTCTCGATGATGTCGACGGCCTTCAAGGACAACATCAACGAGATCGCCTTTCTCCGTGAGATGGAAGCGGCCGGCTCGATGCGAATGCGTGTCCGGTATGGCATTCCTTGCGGCGATATTGAGGCAATGGTCAGCCAATTCTATGAGCCTGTGCGTGCTCAAGCTGCCCAGCGTCAGGATGCATTTACCAAGCCTTTCCGCTTCACGAGCCTCCCACCCTCGCAAGGTGGTGGTTACCTCGTGCTCGGCGCGGTGAAGCTTTTCAGCGATGGCTCGCTCAGCTCTCGGACGGCAGCCATGACGCGCCCGTACTTTTACGACGTACGCACGGAGGGGGACATTGACAGTGACCTCGAAGACGCGGCCATTGATGCGATTCTTGCCAAGGCGGGTCCTGGATGCAAGTGCGGACTGCTCACGTTGAGCCGCGATGAGTTGCGTCGCGATGTGCGCGCGGCACACGCTCACAACCTCCAGTGCGTGGCCCACGCGATTGGTGACCGCGCGTGTGCGACGGTGAACAAGGTGCTTTCGGAGTCCGCGGAGTGGCTTCAGGCGCAGGCAAACAGCGACGCCGCGGACCCGGCGATGCGTGCCTTTCAGCTCGCCCCGCGCTCACGCGTCGAGCACTTTCAGCACACGGCGAACGTGGAGAAGGAAGTGCGGCGCATGTCTGCGCACGGCATTATCGCCTCTATGCAGCCCTGTCATCTCCTCTTCGATGGTGATTACATCGACAGCCTTCTCGGGGCCAAGCGCAAGGACAAGTCGTACATTTGGGGCACGCTCCTCTCGCAGAAGATTCGCGTCGACCTGGGATCGGACTGGCCTGTGGCGCCGGCGGACATTAACGATGGCCTCCGTGGAGCCGTCACGCGCGTGCCCGACGTGATGGCGACGGTGGCTGCGGAGCAGGCCGGCCACGCAAACGCATCGCTGAAGCGGTACCATGACGTTTGGAACGGCGCGGAGTGCATCTCGATGGACGCCGCCTTGCGCACGTACACCTACGAGAGCGCGTACGGTGCGTTCCTCGATGATGTCCTCGGCACGGTGGAGGTCGGCAAGTATGCGGACCTGACTATTTGGTCAGGTGACTGGCTTGATGAGAGTGGCATGGCGCCGATGGGGGTCTCCGAGGCAAAGTGGTGGCCAGCGGGAGCTGAGCCACGTGTGCAGTACACGATCGTGGGTGGTGTGGTGGAGTACGAACGTGATGCAGCGGCCCACTGAGAAAACCCCAGGTGCACAAAGAAAGACACCCCCCCCCCTCCCCCCAAAAAGGGGAGATGCGAACCAAGCAAGTGGCGACCAACAACAACAGACGTGAGCAAAGATCTAGAAAAAAAAAAAAAGATGGCTGCTGTTTGACGTCTATCCTCCTTCCTTTCTTTGCCTGGTGAAGACTGCTGTGCGGCGCAACAAGCAATGTCCACATTGTTTTATTCCTTTCTGTATTCTGATAGTCGATATATAGGTGATTTACGTTCTTCTTCTCTTTGTTTTTCCTTTTTAATTTTGATTTCTTTTCGTTTTCTCTTCTCATTGGCTGCATGGCATGTGCTGAAAGTGTGCAGCGTTTAGTTTCTTTGTCCACTTGTTCTGTTTCTTTTTTCCTTTTTTCCCCACACCCCACCCTCCCTTTTTTATGGTCTATCTCTGCGACAGATCCTCTCAATTACTTCATTACCGCGGCGCACGGCCGTTTTTAAAAGGTACGTTTATCCTTGTTGTACGCCTCCTCCCTCTCCCTCTGTTGTATGAGTTTGCTAACCGTGGTGTGACTCTTTTTTTATTTTATTATTGACTACTTTAATTGTCTTCTGTTATTTAGCGTCTCTCTGCGCGTGTGAAAGAATGGAAAAGGAAAACATGGTACTGCGGAAAGCAATTGCGATGAACTGACGAATGGTAGAAGGGGTGAATGAATGTCTTCGTATTGCGTACCATACTGCCGTTGACAGTGGCAAAGCTTCACGTTGTGCTCGGTGTGCGCGGCTATACCACCTCGTCCTGAAAGAACCTCTATCCCTCTCTTTCTCTTCCTCTAACTTGCGCTCGCAATGAATAGCATCCACAAGAAGCACAGCGGCAGTCAAACCCTTATTTTTTTTTGTTGCCTCGACTCATAGCTGGTTGCCGTGTGCTGCCCGTCGTTTTTTTTTTTTTTGCTGGGCCCCCCCCCCCCCCCCCCGAAAGAAACTATTATTGTGACTAGACAGCATGTCTTCGGCTGGAGGACGCCATCCCAACACGGCTGGTGCCGATGAAACCAGCGTGGTAGGGCAGTATTGGAGCAATTTCAAGTATCGTGCGAGGCGCATGGTCACGGACGAGGCGCCTGAGGATGAAGCCCTTATGGACATGCCCCCTGAAGAGGGTTATATGAGCGGTCTGAGTGAGATGACGGACTTGACATACTCGCAACGCATCATGGGGTTTTTGATGGTGCTCGCCATGGGCCTCATCTTTATCTTCATCTCTCTCTCACCGACGATGCTTCTTATGCCGAAGAAGTTTGCGTTCTTCATGACGTGTGGCAATCTGTTCTGCCTGGCTTCCATCACGCTCCTCGTTGGGATACCCGCACAGATGAAGTCCATGTTCCAGGCCAACCGCTTCGAGGCGGCCTGCTTGTACATCTTCTCGACGTTCATGACGTTAATGTGCGCCTTGTGGCTGAAATCGATGATTGGCTGCTTGGTATTCACAGTGGTGCAGGTGGCTTGCCTGCTCTGGTACGCCCTGAGCTACATACCGTACGCTCGACAGACCCTGTACCTTGTCACGCGCGCACTGCGTACTGTACTGGGGCCAGTTGTGGACATTGTCGCGTCCGGCATATCTACATGTATTCGCATGGTCTCCAGTTAGTGAGAAGAGAGGCGCCAGCGTCACGGACCCCATTTCCGGTCTCTCTGCTTCACCGTTCACTCCGTGTTGAAGTGGTGCTGTTGTTTGTTTTTGTTACTGTTGTTGACACGGTGCATGATGCCCATTCTTTCATTTGCTTTGCTTATTCTCGCAACTGATATCAAACAAACACATACACAAACCTTAGTAAATCACTGAGGCGAATGCTTTCTTTTCTGCGTTTTTCTTCTCTTCACTCATCACCAAAGCGGGAGATGTTATCAGTGCAAGTGAACCGTAAAGAAGAAAGAACCAAGGAAAACAAATCATTTCTGCTCTCTCTCTCTCTCAGTGAAAAGCAGAGCTTCCAGTGGCCGAACCCCGTGTGTGTGTGAGCGGATGCGCTCCGCACAGACTCTTGGCGAATGCCTAGCCTTTGGCGCTGCTCGCTGTGATGGAGCACGCTCTGTGTACGCTCCACTGTGAACCTAATACATGCACCTGCAGCTCTCCTCTTTGCTTTGCTTTACACCCCCTCCTTTTTTTTTTTTTGCGTCCTAGTGTTAAAAAAAAAAAAGATATTTACTTCCGTTCATCATGCGAAGCAGTACACGTCTCCTGCTGCCCTTGGTGACAGCGTTCAGCCGCGGTGACCCGGGCACGAAGGCGTGGCGCATGTTCCTCAAGTCTACAGGAGCTTCCGAGGCAGTCATGTCTCCATGGCACGATCTGTCCTTGACCGCAGAAGCCAAGACCGACGATGGCGCACCGTCCTTTCTGTTTGTCTCTGAAATCCCGAAAGGCACTCGTGCGAAGATGGAGGTCAGCACCCGCGAGCCGCACAACCCAATCGCGCAGGACATCTTCAAAAAGAAGCCAACTCAGCCTCTGCGTTTCTTCACATACGGTGATATTCCGTTTAATTACGGCATGCTCCCCCGCACTTGGGAGAACCCGGACTACACGGACCCAGACACGGCGTGCTACGGTGACGGTGACCCTCTTGATGCCGTTCACATTGGGCCTGTGAGCCCAACCGGGGAGGTCAGCGCTGTCCGTGTGCTTGGTGTGCTTGGGATGATCGACGAAGGCGAGACGGATTGGAAGATTCTGGTGGAGTCGGTCAGTCCCGATAGTTTCGGCTCTCTTTCAAAGGTGCCGCGTGAGGTGCAGCGTGCAATTGTGGATTGGTTCCGCAACTACAAGACCACCGATGGAAGTAAGCCGAATGAATTTGCATTCAATGGTGAGTTCCGCGATGTCGAGTACGCACTGAAGGTAATTGAAGAGTGCTCGGAACAATACGAAGCCCTCCGTTCAGGAAAAGTAGCCAATACACATAAGTTGTGGCTGCCACCAACCGCCTAGTGCGTCCGAGGTAGTGCGTGAGTGTTGCCATGTTCGTTTTTCGTTAACCGCATTTATAGACCAGCATGGCTTCTCTGGGTAGGACTTCTCTCTCTCTCCCTCTCTTGCTTGTATCGACACAGCACGTTATTGTTACTGCTGCGTTTCACAGAAAACTCAAACAGGGCTGTTAAGGTGATGTGTGTCATAATGGACCATTCTTGGATTATTCTTGTCAGTACAGCTCTCTCTCTCACTCTCACATGCACACGCAACTGTCTACCCGGATGATCATGTTCACTGTTTTTCTATCTGTGTACCTTCGCGTGTGTTCACCGCCCTTCACGCGCGTTGAGTGTGATTTATTCATACATGTGTGAAGGTGCTGAAGAGTTTAGAATCTCTCGTTGGCGATGATGCTCCTGCCACAACCTCACTTACCCCCCCCCCCTCACACACACACACACACCACACCACCACCACTACACACATACACACGCATTTCCAACGCGTTATTCTCCTCTTATTGATCTCTTGTTTTTTCCCCCTTGATGTCTCTCTCAAACACTCTTATTGTGTTGAACAGAAAACGAGCCAACTGAAGGGGAAAGAAAAGACACGCAGAAGCAAGTAGTCGCCATCACACAATGGGCAAGCACAAGAAGGGTGCGATGATCGGCACCGTGGACACCACGGAGGAGGATAAGAAGACCCCAAAGTCCATCATCATCTACCGCGGGGAGGTAGGCCCTCAGGTCAGGGCCCTCATGCACGAGTGGCGCGCGGTGTTTTTGCCATGGAGTAGCAAGAAGCTTCACGGCAAGAACAAGTCCTTGACGGATTTCATTTCTGTTGCCTCGTCCTTCAGTGTCTCTCACTTGCAGCTCTTCACGGCGCCGTCGCACGGCACAGCTCTCCGCATTATGCGTTTTTTCAACGGCCCCACGCTGAGCTTCCGCGTCGTTAGCTTTAGTCTGCGTCACGACGTTGTCGCGAAGCAGCGTCGCCCTGCGACGCTGACCAAGGCCATGTGGGAGGTCGCCCCTATTGTGGTGCTGAACAACTTCACGCACCCTGATGCTCTCACGCGGCCTGAGGTCCCTCTGCTGGAGGCGACCTTCAAGGCACTCTTCCCGAGCATCAACATTCAGACCATCGATAGTCAATCAATTCAGCGTATTTGCCTGTTCCACTACGATCACGTGGAGCACCTGGTCGAAGTGCGTCACTACTGCGTCGTCGCGCGGGCCACGGGAGTCGCCAGGACGGTGAAGAAGCTGCTGGAGAATCGGCGGCCAACCAAGCTTGGCACGCTCGAGTCCATCGATGAGGTGCTGGAGAGGGAAGATGCTTGGTCCGACACAGACGGTGAGGGTGAGGAGGTACCTTTGGCGACGCCCTTCAGGCAGCACCGCGATCAGTGCCGCATCAAGCTCCAGGAGATTGGTCCGCGCATGACGCTGCAACTGCTCAAGGTTGAGAACGGATTCGCGAATGGTGAAGTTATTTTTCACGCAATGGAGAAGAAGAGTTCGCGAGAGATTCAGGCCAATGCGGCGAAGGTGCGGTCCAAGAAGGCGGAAAAGGCGAAGCGACGCGCTGAGCAGGAGGAGAACGTAAGCCGAAAACGCAAGATGCGTGAAGAGAAGCTAGAGAAGAAAAAGAAACGCCGTGAAGATGCGATGAAGGCCCAAGCTGAAAATCCATTCGAGGTCGCCGAGGTTGGCGATGGTGATGACGGGGGCTACGACGCGGATGGCGCCGCTGAGGATATGGATTAGCAATGCTGCTGAAAAAAAAAAAAACAGCTGGCACCTCAGTGATTCACGTTTTGTTGTTGTCGTTGTTCTTCTTCCTCTTAACAGATATGTGCCTGTCGTCGATGTTCTATGAACTGTGTTGTTTGTGGTATTCATGTTTTTCTTTCTTTTTTTTTGTTTCTCTCAGATAAGAAGACGTTTAATGAGTCTAAATTATAATTCTTTCCAATGGCATGTGTGTGTGTGTGTGCGGTACGCTTTGCTCAAACACATACGTGTGAGGAGTTGTCGTTCATGCATGCTAAACACATCTTGTGACCACAAGGATGAACCGCGCTTAATTGCCCGAAAAGTACTTTAAAATAATCAAATAACAACAAAAAAGAATAAAAAAAGTGTGCCCAGTGAGACGCCAGCAGATCGATTGAACGTCTGTGCGCCGTCCCATGAATTGGCTCCGCTATCCTTGGATAGCGCGTCTACATACAATTGCTATCCCTCTCTGGCATATTTTTTTCCTCATTTCCTGCTCACGCAGTGTTATCTCCATGGCGTGAGAGAGCTAAAGAATAGGCCGTGTAGGATGCCGATGTATGTGTGTTTTGCACACGCTCTCTGTCGGTAGAGGCAAAGTGCACCATGTTCAAAATTGAAAGTGCGTAGCACATTGCGAAAGCGAAACAAACGAAATGCGCTTTTTGTTTTCTTATTATGTCACGCACTCTCCCTCTTCTCCCTCTCTCCGTGTCTGTTTGTATTCATGTTGGTTTTAATATGATCATCACTTAAAAACAAGAACAAACAACAAATTGAGTGGAACAAGCAAAGAAGCTATACGTGTCTGTTTATTATTCAATCATTCGACATTGTCCATTCTATTGGACGTAGCACGCGCGTGTGTGTGTAGGCTCGACCTTTTTGTTGTTGTCGTTACGCGAAGCCGGACATCTTGTGTGAAACCCTTTCGCGCACTTTCACTTTGGTTTTGTTGCTCTGTCACTAGTGCGCCAGAGAGTGTCATCGTGGCTGTGCTCTCGCTCTCTCTCTCTCTCGCTCTCTCGCTTTCCTTGTCACAATATCTTTCGTTGGTGCTCGCATTGCACTGTGTCTTTCTCGTTCGTGCTGAAATATTTTTGTTTTTCGTTTTTTTTCTTCTTCTTCTTTTGCTCAATTTTTGGCTTGCGCGCGTCATCTTTCATATTGGCTGACTCTTTTTTTTTCTGTTTTTTTTTCTCTCTCTCTCGTCCTTGAATTGTCATTACGTATTGCACGTCGATGCTGCGTGAAATACTAGGATTTCTGAGACGATTGTGGTATGCTGTGCTAGTGCCGTATGTCATTGTGGCGCTCGCCAATCTGGTCACGGACGGTGTGGAGGCCTTATCCCATTTGCGTGAGACTCTCCGTGTGCTGGCAAACTTCGTATGCGGACGAAGCCATCGTGCATACCCAATTCACAAAAGTCAGCTGTTCGCTCTGAAGCAGAGTGCGTTGGCCGAGTACAGGGCGGCCGGTGGGCATGTCCACTCTGGTGAAGCAGAGGATACGTACATGGGGGACCTCAACACGACTGCGGCATCCTCCACTGCGGAGAAAGGTGGTGCCTCAACGACGTCACTCTCCGCCTCCGCGGCGGAGGAGTGGAGCGACAGCGCGTCATCGCCAACCAAGCACGGGCGCGTGGTGTCAGCTGCGTCGCGTGCACGGCGCCAGGCATCGAGTACGACATCTGTGGCCCTCGAGACAGGTCAGTCCGGCGCTGAAGGCCTAGCGAGCGGAAGCCCACTCGTGGCGGGTGGTATGTCGCCAGCGACGTCATTGATCTGGCGCGGCCTGGAAGCGGTCTGGGACGTCGTGATTGAGCGTCGTCTGCTGCGTGGGAAGAAGGGAGAGGTGCAGGAGTGGCTGGAGCCCGTCGTGGGTCGCTTTCTCGTCCCGCCAAGCTTCCCTCTGAGCTACGACGCGGGCCTCCACCTCCTCGTTGGTGCCTTCATCGGCCCCATTCAGCAGCCCACGGTGGCGACGCTGCCCTCACGGCATTTGGAGCCGCAATGGCCGCCGCACTACGGTGCACGCAATCAACCCAGCCCTTCATCCACGCTGGGCCTTCAGTGGGATGCCTCGACAGATGACAACAGCAACAGCAGCGCCACAGATCTGCGCGATAAGAGTGATGGCAGTGACACCTTCACAGGAGCGCGGTCGGCGGCGTCGGTGGCGGCACGGGCCTCAGCGCGACGATCTCAGACCGCCGTGGCACGACCGAAGTTCCGGCAAGTTTACCGCCGTGAAAGCGCCAAGAACATCGACCTCCAATCCCGTCACGCCCCATCTCACCTGATTGCCTCCATCACATCGAATCACGTACTCTCCTACCAAGGCACACGTCAAAAAGTACTCGTGATTGACCTCGACGAGACCCTCTGCCACGTCTCCACGAGCACCGCCGACATGCTCGGACCCCCGACCTTCTCAGAAGTCATTCCAACGCTGGCTGGATCGGAAATGTTCCACGTCTGGGAGCGACCCTACCTTCGTCTCTTCCTCGCCACCGCCGCTCAGCTGTTCAACCTCGTGCTCTTCACGTCTGCGTCGAAGCCGTACGCGGATACGATTCTCCGCCGCATTGACCCCCACAACTACATCCGAGAGCGCTACTATCGTCAGGACTGCCGCCTTATCACCCGTGGTGCCCTCGCACGGCACACGGCTGTGGAAAAGCAGAAGAAGCGACTCGCTCAAGGCACCGGAAATGCCTCGGAGGCAGAGCGGACTACGGATGGAGAAGCGTGGAGGGCACCAAGGGCGAGTCCGGAGAACGTGGCCAGTGTGCCCGCGCCGTCGCAGCCAACTGCGTCGCCTCTCATGGATGACCGCGTGCGTCGTCGCCTCACAGCACATTCACAGGATTCCGCCAGTGCGTCCTCCGCAAGCTCCGAGATGAGCCATGCGGCGGTGGCAGAAGCGGCCCCTGACCCGTTGAGCCGCGGCGATGGCGCTGTACTGGCGGTGTCCGGCCAGGATGACGACTCTCGCGTGGAGGTCAAACCTGCTGTACCACGGCTGGTCTTCAATGAGAATGCCAAGGTGTTGGTGAAGGATTTGCGGGTGCTCAAGGTTCCTCCGGAGTTGTGTGTCATGATTGACAATAGTGAGGAGTGCACTCTGCTGAACCGAGAAAACGCACTTATCATTCAGCCCTACATCCCGTCCGCAGAGATACAGCGCCAGGCTCGTCTCGCCAACGAGGAAGGGCTCCCAGCGGTGGATCCTGATGAGGATGAGGTTCTGCTCAGTCTGCTGCCCCTTCTCGAATGCCTGTTGGTCGCGCCTGACGTTCGTTCAGTGCTGCGCCACGGCAAGATATACTAGTAGCGCG
>JASANS010002290.1:0-47981 GCA_030849605.1 Wallacemonas sp. 195SL | reverse complement strand
CTAGATGCTGATAGATGCTTTTTGATTGCTTTGGTGTTGTTGTTGTTTTGCGGTTGTAGGGAGAAGGGATGAAGGGTGGGATGAGGTTTTGCGTATCAAATGCGTGTTCGTCTGTTTGTTTGGATTGGTCTCAGTAATTTGGACAAAAGCACAAACTGTGAAGAAAGAGAAAAAAAAACAAGCAAATGTCATCAAATGGGAAAAGGTAGTGTGTTGATCTTCTGCTGTGTTTTTATTTCGCTATGTTCACCCGCTCCTTTGGCTTGCTCCAACATGTTTAATATTTGTCTTGATTATCTCTTCTTCTGCAGTAAAGAGAACTGTGACCGTTCAGGTAAGAAGGAAAAAAGACGGATATATATATACATTTATATTTATATATTTATATATATTTGTATAAAAACAAGAGTGGTGGGCACTGCAAACAGAAACAAAAAGGGAGCTTTGGCGTCGAGTTGAAGTAACACAACATGTATATCGCTTCTTGTTAGAGCAAGCACGGAGGCCGCTCGCTTGGAGTGTTTTTCCTTCCTGTTGATAATCGATGGCATGAGTTGTAGTGTTTTTTGTTGCTGTTTCCCTTTCTTCGTTTTTTTTTCTCTTTTTGTTACTTGAGGAAGTCGTGCGTGGTAATGATGCGCTGCAATGTTTGCATGCGTTGGTGCCGTGAACACTGCGCGCTCTCCAAGTCGTCAAGGTCACTCATCAATTCGTAGTAATACGGATACCCTCGCAGGGACCATATCGCGGTGGATCGCATGAGGTGGGTGAGCAGCAGCACCGTGCCTTGCTCGTAGTTGCTCAAGAAGAGTGTGGTGGCAGCGGGTGTGNGCGGGTGTGCGCCAGCCATCGTCGGCAACGCCCCCATCTCGTCCAGCGGAGGCCGCGGTGCTGACTGGTTGCAGCTGTGGGCGGCGTGGCGATGGGGCGCCACCCATCGTGTTCACATTCATGGCATCAACGCCGCTGTGCCCGCCAAGAGACGCGTCAGCCGCGGCCCAGACATCGATGCTGCCCTGCGCCGCGGCCGGCTCTGTCTGCATGCGATGCGCAGCCTGGAGAATATCATGCCTCATGGTCCTCTCCTGTGGGCTCGGTGTGACGGGCTGCCAACCTGCGATGCTGTTGTTGCTGCCGCCTGCACCCGCCATGGGGTGATGGCGACGCGTGGTGTCCCATGCCGTTAGCGTGTAGATGCCTTCGCCGTAGATGGTCGGGGAGAACGGGACTGTCTCAAAGCCAGCGGTGCTTCCATACGCGCCAGCCACGCCGAGGGGATAGCTCCCTCCTTCGGCAAACGTCACCACACGAGAAACGGCGCGCCAGTACTGCTTCATGCGCATCTGCATGGACTTGAACTTGGCTCTCCGGCGCAGAAACCCCCAAAGTGTGCCGAGGCCGACAAGTCCCAGCACGGGCATGATTGCCATGATCTTGAAATTGAGATCATTGCCTTCGAGCACTTCATCCATGCCATTCACCACGCGCGTCACCTCGAGCTGTTGATAAGACAGCTGAATGAGCAAAATGCGCGGGAGATCGCCGAAGAAGGCACTGCGAATAGGATGCTTCACCGCGTCCCGGTAGTGCTTTTCAATCAAGCCGTAGCCCTCCGTATCCGCTACGCCGTCTCGGAAACACTCAAAGGTGTGGTCGCGAATGGCATCGAGTTTATGTTGTGGCATTGTGGGGTAGTAGTTCTCGTGGTAATCGCGAATGATGTTGGCCAGTGCCTCAGCATCTCGGTCAAGTGTGCGACGGCGATCCTCCACGCCCGGCCGAACGTAAAAGATGGCGTCTCGGATCTGACTGAACGGCATCGCCACGTAGCTGTTGAAGAGCGTCTTCAAGATCGAGCCGACCGTGTGAAGGCCGTTCGCGACCTGCTCGGGTGACTTGGCGTAGAGCCAGCAGAAAGCAGGCCCTACCACGGCGGCCGCCAGCACCACACGTATCCAATGCCGCGTCGCGGGGGGTCTGTTTTCCACCACGACCAGCTGCAGCAGCTCGCGAAGCAGCAGCTTGGAGCTTTCCGTGCAGTACAGAAGAGCAGCGACACCTTCACGGAGGCTCAGCGTGCGGGCAACCTGCACCTCACCGAAGCGTCGCGGGACGGCGGTGGAGGCGAAGTAGAAGGGCTCGTCCTCGCCCAGTGGAGAGACGGGTCGATCAAGGCCGTAGCTGCTGCCAGACCGTGTGGGATATGCGTGGTGTGGACGCGCAGAGTCACCGCCGCGGTGGCCGCGAGGAGCCTCCAGGCCATCCTCGGCGGAGTTCATCGACGACACGTCACGCATGTCCGCAAGCTGCTCCAAAGTCGTGTTCTCGCTGAAGGCCGCGTTCGATTGCGCGAGCACGGAGGAGACCGACTGCGGGCGGATCACGGACAGCACACTGGCCACCGTGGACAGCACCGCCACGCGCAGCTCCTCAAGCATCAAGTAGTCGGGTGCGATAGTGCTATCCAGTGCACTTGCGTTCGCGTTGATCGCCTGTGCGGCGGCACCGAGCACCGACGAGCCCCCGCCTGCCGCGATGGAAGCCCCGCCTACAGGAGGCAGGCCCGCGCTGGTGTTGGTGTTGGCGGTGCTGTTTGTCGGCTCTGCGAGTGCGAAGCTCCGTGCGGGCGCACCCATGCTCGTCTTCAGCACTGACCGCTGCAAGGCCGGGTGGGGATGATCCTCCTCGCTGTCCAAGCTCACAGAACGACCGGGGCTCGAGGCAGCAGCCGTGTGTGGCGAGACCGTGCGGCTCATCGAGCGCCGAAGCAGCGGCGAGCCCATGGCAGACTGGGAGATGCCGAGCTCCTCCAGCGAGTACATCGATGGGGCGGCCGTGACACAGCGCGTGCAAGTAACCGCCGCGGCCGCGGCCACCGCAGACGATCGCAGCTCACTCTGCTTCTGAATCTCTTCCAGCCGCCCATTCATCCGCTCGAGCAGCCCGTGTAGAGCACCGATACAGCTGACGAGGAGCTGGAAGGCGCTCTTCAGCTGGAACATGTGCTGGTTCGCCACCAGGTGCACATTCGCGAGTCGGCTGGAGAAGCCGTCGTGGAGGAGTCTTTTCCAAAAATTGAGCGAGCCGAGTGCTTGATGTACCATGGCGTACCGCGGGTGCTTCAGCGCGTACGACCAGTACCAAGCGCTCCACGCGATGTAGCCCTGCACGCCGGAGAGCTCCCGCAGAAGGGAGACAATCTCACAGCGGGTCCAGACGGCCAAGTGCAGCCAACCGGCAAGTTCTTCAGGGGTCATGGAGGTAGCAGGTTGGGTGGGGCTGCCGTACAAGGGGGCTGGGCCAGCGGAGAGCTCCTCATGGCGATGGGCGTGGCTGTGACTGTGGTGCGCATGGTACGCGCTCTCAGGCAGCTCCTCCTGAACCGCCAGGTGTGCCGTTTTGCGCACCTTGTCTTTTGGTCGTCCCTCGTCGCTCTCGTCGTGGTTGCCAGCGCGGTGATGGCCGTGCTTCAGACCCGCCAGATCGGCCTCTTCTTCGTCATCCCACTCGACAGAGCCACGTGCCGCCACGGCGGTGTGGTCACTGGGAGAAGGGGAGTTGGCCTCGCCATCGCGGGCGTGCGCCGGGCCGTCTGAAGACGCAGAGGAAGACGAGCAGAGAACGCACGTATTGTTGTTGGTGTTGTTGTTGTCCACAGCGGTCGTGGTCAATGGGTTCGTCGCGTTGGGGTATGGGTAGGGAAGCGTCTTGCGGCCTGGGTCCTCGACAGGCGACACAGGCACCGCTGTTGAGGTTGTTGATCGAGCCCCGATCCCGTCCTGCTCATCGGCCTCTCCCCCACCACCACCGCCACGCAGAACACCCGCTGCGACCATCGCGGGGGAGGTGCGTGGAGTTGCTGTGGCCCGAGGGGAGGCTGTGGAAGGCCGCGCAGATGACATGGGTGACACCATCACATCGTCTTCCAGGTCGTCCTCGCCGTACTCAGCCACGCTGGGGCTCCAGTGTTGCCATTGGAGCGGCGCGCCAGAGACATCATTGGCCTCCTCCGTCTGTGGCGGCGAGGCGGGGGTGTGCTGTGGCTCCAAAGCTCGCGGCTCGACGCAGTGGAGGCCCGCGCCGATCGCCGACGACGCCGACACGGCAGGGCAGACGCGGCGCCCAAAAAACGCATCTCGCACGGCCCACGGCAAGGAGCGACGGCCTGGCACGGCGGGTGCACCCTCAGCCTCAGCGTGCGTACTCTGCCGGCGAAGGTGCCAGTTGCCGCGCGTTGGCGCGCCACCTGTCAGGACATCTGTCTCATCACCGCCAGCAACAGCGGCGGTGATGTCCATGGCGGCGCTCAGCTGGTCTGGAGATACGTGGGTGGTGGCGTGTTCGTCATCTTCCTCGTACTCGTTTTCTGCTAACGAGGCCGCCTCTGCCTCTGCCTCTGCGCGATCCTGCTGCTCATAACAACGCAAGATAGCCTTGAGAAGTTGATCGAGATCGGTGAGTGAGGTGATGTGATTTGTGGCACACTGCTCAATGGCAATCCCAGAGAGCGCGCCAGACTTGAGATACGTCGCAGCCCACGGGGTGTGCGAGAGACGGCTCAGGACCTTTTTGGATTGAAGCTCCACCGAGTTGCCGAAGCTCTCGTGAGAGAAGATGGGCATGCGCACATCGAATCCTAAGGTTTGATTCATTTGCCAAATTTTCACTATTTAATTTCCAATTTGTGTTCTCTGAGCGTGTAAGGTTGTTTTCCCGTTGCTCTTCAAGCGTTCAAGTGTCACTACTAATCAGACGACAGAAGGCAAGAAGAGAGAGCAAAAAAAAAAAAAAAAAAGAAGAGTGGAAAGAGCACGCTGCGAAATACTTCAGCACTGGTCGCTGAAAACAACGCAGACCAGTTCACGTGAATTGGGCAATATTGTGGGAGAAACAAAGGCAAAAAAAAGGGGGAACGAACGTGGCGATAAGTGTAAAGAAAGGAAGAAAGAGAGAAAGGGGGGGAGCTGGGAAAAGACACCAATCAAGTATTCGGTTGGTGTCACTCAGAACCAAAGACAATAGATGAAGACGAGAGCGGCGGTGGGGAGAGGGAGGGTAAAGTAGAGAGAGCTGTGTAAGCCGTAGAGAACAATTTGAAGAAAAAAAGGAGAAACAGTGTTGAAAGAGGGCACTTGATGCGATTCTGCGGCTTTTTTGCCAGCCGCAAGCGTCCTCTCAACCGCGGAAGACGCCAAAGAGATGGTGTGCAGTGATGTATTTGTTGTGGAGAAGCGTCATAATGAAGACACTCAGTACGATCACCACTCGCACAGATGTGAAGACAGATGTGTGCATGTGTGTATCAGCATCGTATTGTGTACTCGCTTCCTTTCTTTTTTTTTCTTTGAAGTCTTCTGCTCACACGCCCATGCAGAAAGAGTGTGTGCTGACCTATCTTCGCTCAAGTACCCCTACGGGGGCACGGGGGACGCAGTTTGTGAGGTTGTTCTTGTCGATAAAGAGTTTTTTTTTGTTCTACGTGTTATGGTTATGGGTGGCTACTTTGTTTGGATTGCTTCTTTTTCCGTTTACCTTTTAGTTTTATTTTAGTTTTTTAATCCTGGAGCAGCTGTAACGGCCGCTAACAGCATACACGTGCGAAGATGCAAAAAAAAAAAAACGCGCGAAGCTCAAGAACAAGTGGATCCTACAAGACGAAAGGAGCCAACGTGTCTTTGTTTTACAAAGAAAGTCATAAATCACTAAAAGGAAAAAAAGACCGCAAGTGTGGAAAACAGGGAGTGCAAAAAAAAAAATGGGGCGGCGAGCAATGTAGCGATATAGACAAGAACAATAAGAAAAGAAAAGAAAGAAAGGCTTGTCCGCTCCGCAGCGGCAGAGATTTTTTTTTTAAGCCAAACTTTTGATGGGAAAGAAAGAAATGTACAAAAAGAGGAACATGAACAAGCACGTGAATATGCAAAATACGAACGAGAAGAAAAGAGAGAGAGAGTGAAATAGAGATTCGATGTATCGCCTGTCAACATGGCACATAACGGGTTGTCTTGTCTAATTGTGTCTCACGGATGGCTTAGCACATATTTTCTTTTTGTTCTTGTTGTTGTTTATTCGTTGGTTGTCGCACTCTCTATCTCTCGTCTTCTTTTTTTCTCTTCGAATGCATGATGTGGAGCTTACCTCGTGAGCCGTATTCCTCTGTGTGCATCTTTGCATCCCCTTACTAAAACAAAAAAAAAGGAAACGAAGAAACAAAGAAACAAACAAACAACGGTTTTCGTTACCTGTGTTTTTTCCCTTCGGAGGGGTGAGGATGTCGTGTTCTTTCTCGTTGGTGAAGCAGAAAAAAAAAAAGGGAAAGGGAAGTGTGTGTGTTCTAACCGAAAAAAAAAGGAGAAGAACGGTTTCAGCTCTTTTTTTTCTTTCTTTTTGCGATGTCGAGGACCGCAAGTTGTGGTTCCGAATATAAACAATGAATTCTCTTCCTTTGTTTTTTCTTTTTGTTTTTCGTCGTGTTGACACCTCTGTGTGTTTCTTCTGCCTCCTCCTTCTTCCATCGCCCTCTTTCCTGCATGATGACAGCAAATCTGTGTGCGCATATGTGTAAGTGTACGTGTGTCTGGAATAGAGGTTTCGAGAGAAGAGCACACCGGCAACCTGCATACATTGTTTAATATTACGAAAACTAATTTAAAATAAAACAATAAAAAAAAAAGTGAGCAAAAACGACAATGAGCAAAAAAAAAGGACACAAACTGTAGGGAATTACAACATGAAGGTGTATTTATTGTTTGAACCCGAGCAAATAAGCTTTTCTTTTCTACAGATTGATCGCTTTCGTCGTACACTTATGTTCTGCATTTTCTTTTTCTTTTTTTTATTATTGTTTTTTTTTTTACTAGCTCTTCCTTACATTATTATTTGGCAATATTCATCTAAACCAGAGGGGGTGCGAGTGGCATGGTCTTGACATCCGGTGCCGTAAAGTGCGCCGCCGTGCACTTCTTGACCTGGTCAACCGTCACGCCCTCCGCGACCTCCTTCAGCACCAGCTGGCCGTTCTCAATATCGAAGACCGCCATCTCGGTAATGATGCGGCTCACACAGCCGAGGCCTGTCACGGGCAGACGGCAGGTCTCAAAGATCTTCGGCTCGCCCTTCTTGGTGCAGTGTGTCATGGTCACCACAACACGAGAGCCGCTCGACACCAGATCCATGGCTCCTCCAGGGCCCTTCACGAGCTTGCCGGGAATACACCAGTTCGCCAGATCACCGTTGCCGGCCACCTCGAGGGCACCGAGCATGGTGATGCTCATGTGTCCGCCGCGAATCATGCCGAACGAGATCGCGCTGTCGAAGATGGAGGCACCTGGGAGAAATGAGATGGTCTGCTTGCCTGCGTTGATCCAATCGGGGTCTACCTTGTCCTCGGTGGGGAAGGGCCCCATGCCGAGAAGACCGTTCTCGGACTGAAGCTGAACGGCGACGCCAGGGGGGATGTAGTTGGCGGCCTCCGTCGGGATGCCGATGCCCAGGTTAGCGTACATACCATCCTGGAATTCAAGCGCCGCACGTCGGGCGATGCGCTGGCGAACTTCTTCCTCAGGAGACAAGGCCTTGGCGGGGCCCTTGCTCTCCGACGCAGAAGGACGCACCGTGCGCTTCTCGATTGGGACCTGGTACTTGGCCTCCACAATACGCTGCACGAACACGCCAGGCAGGTGCACGTCATCGGGGTGAATCTCGCCCGTCTCGACGATCTGCTCAGCCTCCACAATCGTCGTGCGACCGCACATGGCAGCAGGCACGTTGAAGTTACGCGCGGTACCGCGGAAGACCAAGTTGCCGCTCGTGTCTGCCTTCGCGGCCTTCACGATGGCGAAGTGAGGGCGAACAGTGTCCTCAAGAACGTACCAGCGGCCGTTGAAGCAGCGGGTCTCCTTGGGTGGGGTCACCATGCAGGGCTGACCTTGCTTGTCGTACTTGATGATCTGGCCGCCGGTCTGTCGCTGAGTGCCATAGGCGGTGGCGGTGTAAAACGCAGGGATGCCGCAGCCACCAGAGCGCATGCACTCCGCGAGGGTGCCCTGGGGGCAGAACTCGAGCTCGATGTCGCCCTCCAAGTAGCGCTTCGTGAAGAGCTTGTTGACGCCGACGTAGGAGCAGACAATGCGCTTGATCTGGTTGTCCTCCATGAGGCGGCCCAGGCCGAACGACTCCGTACCGGCGGAGTCCGTGTACACGGAGAGATCCGTCACACCGCTCTTCTTGATTGCCTGAATGATCGCGTCGGGCACGCCGGCGCAACCAAAACCTCCAACAGCCATGTGAGCACCGTTGTGGATATCGGCAACGGCCTTCTCCATGGACACAACCTTGCTGGGGCTGAAGCGAAGAATAGAGCGACGCAGCATTCTTTTTTTTTTTTTTTAGGGGTTAGCCGTGCACGTAAATGTGTAGGGTTGAAAAGGGGGGGAGGAAGTGGGGGAGAGGGAGAAAAGCTGGTTTAGTCTCGAGCGGAAGGTGGAAGAGCAAGAGAGAAGAAAAAGAAAAGGAGGGGAACTATTGCGTTAGGGGATTTTGACCAGCAAAAAAAAAATTGAAGATATGGGAAGAAACATAGAAAGAGAACGGTAAGGGAAATGGGAGAAGAAGAAGAAGAGTGATGTGAATGGCAGCACCAGGCGATAGAAAAGCGAAAAAAGTGAATAGGAAAGAGCACACACGTGCCAGACATCGCCGTGTCGTGCAGGCTGCGGCAGTGCATACAATGGGGGACGCGACGTGACGAGAACAAGCACGAGTAGAATAGGCTTTGTGTGCGTGAAAGAGAGGGAAGGAGAGAGAGAAAGTAGCAGCAGCAGCAGAAGCACAGCAGTACCGCATTCAGATACCGTCATCATCCTGCCAACCATCGCCGACCGCGTGCGTGTATACTCGTAAGCATTCCTTTTTTTTTCTCTCGCTGCGACCGCAGGTTGGTTACTGCTGTTGTTGTTTCTTTCGCATTGCTGAATTCGAATTTCGTCACAGTATAGCAAAAAGCAAAAAGGAGGAACAAAAAAAACAGAGCAAGGCACGTTAATGGCGACGACGAATGGCACCTGAGGAATCACCAGATGTCGTCAGCGCATCAGAACGGTGCCGCGGGGTTGCCACCACATCGCCCTCCAGTGCCGCGCCACGTCTATCCGTGGCGTGGTCACCTTGTCCGAACGCACACGAGGAACGGCTTTGATCGGGCAAGGTAGCGTACTCGTCGCAGGTAGGCGTCACCCCAAGCTTCGAGAACACAAGACGCTGCGCTGCAGGGGAGAGACCAGATAGAGAGAGGCCATCGTATTCTACACCTCGGTCTGGAGTGGTGTGTAGGTGAGGCTGGGTGGTCACTGTGTGCGTGTGCGGGCCGTGAGGCACAACCACACCAGCTGCACACGTAGCGTGCGTCTCTGCGTCGGGCAGCACAGGCGGCTCGGACAGAAGACGTGCAGGCGCAAGAGGTGGCGGAGTGAAGCCACGCACACGGTGGTGGTCGTGTTTCTGGCGATCACTGTGACTGGCATGAGTAGATGTCTGCTGTGCATGCGAGACAGCCTCAGATGAGTTTCGCCGTCTTTCTGGCAACGTCGCAGCCGTCCATGTGTTGTCTGTGGGGAGCAGCGACGGGGCAACAGAGACGATTTGAATATCTGTGGAGGGCGTGCGCTGTGGTGCTGAGGATGGCGAGAAAGTTGCCCTTGGTGACCGCGCCAGGCCATTCCGCGCAACGTGAGAAGAGGACGCACTCGCTTCGCCCGTGTGCAGGAACTGCGTCGCCTCGTCTTCAGCGGTCAGCCACGCAATGCGGTCTGTGTCGTCGGTCTTCTCCGTGGCCTCGGCGAGAAGTGCGCGGAGCGTGGCGGCGATGTCGTCAAGGCACGTTTGTGTCGTCCACTGCCAATCACGTAAAAGAGACTGAATACGTGTCTGCTGAATCTTCGTCTGCGCCTGGTGGTTGTCGAGGAGGGCGGTCATGTTTTGAAGCTGGCGTGCCACGTCGTGAAGTGCGGAGAGCTCCCGTCTGTGTTTGGAACAGAATGGCATCCCTCCTGCACTACAGCTACGATCACCGGCCACGTCTAGGGCGAGCGCATGAGGCGTCGCCAGCCGCTGGTACGCGCCGTCTTGAGCCATGGAAGGCTCGAGGGCAGTGCTGGGAGGCACGCGGAGCAGGCGCTGCATTTCCGTGTACACATCACGCTGGTGTGACGTCTGGAGGGACATGGGGAAGCCGTCTGCATCGAGCGGCACCGCGTCGGAATCATTGTCATCGACATTGTCCTGGTTGCGTTCAAACGCAGCGGATGGGTTGGTGGAGCACGCCTGTTCTCTCCAACCGAAGGGCGACGCGCGCGACACGGCAGGTGTGGCGCCTGTCAGGCTCGTCATATCCGGCGCAAAGGAAACGTGGCGCTGTCTCGTTGCGCACAACGCACCAGTGTCGTTCGCCTGTGTCGCGTCGGCGCACGAGAGAAGTTGCCGAGCTAGCAGCTCCACCTGTGCCTCTGCCTTGGTGGCTGTGGTTTGCACCACAACGAGAAACGCGTCGGTCAGGAATTTACCCGCCTCAGCCGAGGCAACATGCTCGACGCGGGATACCATCTCTTCTACCGTGCGTGCCACGCAGAGACGCGCCTCACGTACCGCATCCACGGCACGGCTCATGATGGGCACGAGTCGAGAAGGCTCTTTGCTGCGCGCGAGAGCCGCCTGCAGGCCTCGAACCTGTGCTCGTACGAACTGGGCCTCTTCGTGTGTGCGATGGAGCTCATCCGTGAGAGCTGCCTGTTCCTCTCGGACGGCCTGGTCACTCGTGTGTTTGTGTGCCGCCTGATCTGCGCGCACGGCGTGGCACCGCGTGCTGAGCTCAACAGCGAGGACCTCCACGCGGTGCGTGAGGCCATCTAAGCGAGCGGCGATGCCGCTAGCTGTGCGGGCCCAGAGTGTCTCCAATTGCCCTAACACGCGCTGCACGAGCTGCAACGTGTGAGCCTGTGTTTGGCGTCTTGCATCGTGATGAAGGGCACGCGCCGCTTCGATGGCGTCGCGGTACTGGAGGAATCGCAGCGCACCCCCGTTGGACAACTGCAGCCCCGAGTCGTTGTCAGCATTTGGCTCGATGCCCTCGCTCAGCAGAGCACGAAGCGAGGATTCCGTGAAGTCCGCAAGCACGGCTTCTTCCTCGTCTTCCTCAGCTGCGCTGCCGTCTTCCTTTTCGCGTCTCAACGCCATGTGCGAGGCCTGCTGCCAAACTCTGCGGAGGGTGGCAAAAGCTTGCTCGGCCACAACCGCTCTTTCCTCGGCGGCTCGGCGCGCTCGATGCAACTGTTCTACAGGGATGCTGGTGCTGGCGTTGGTATTGGTGGTAGTAGTATAAGAGCAAGGCGATGCTGCCACGACTGTCTCCCTCCCTTTCTCGGTCAGCTTCCGCTCCTCTCGGTTTCGCTGCAGGCGCAGTTTGTCGCGCTCCTGACGCAATCTCTGCACATCGGCCTCGAGGGTGTCCGTGTCCTTCTTGTGTGCTGCGGCTTGTGCTGCCATTTTGGCCGTATCTTGCTGATGCTGGCGCTCTAGCCGCGCGATCTGCTCGCGGTGCTGTCGACGCTCAAAGATCATCTTCTGCCTCTCCTCATGCCACGACACGCTCTGCTCGCGTGCGGATTGGAGCTCGTGCTGGCAATGATCGAGAGCGCCTTGGAGAGTCTTGGCTTGCTGTTCCCCTTGGTCACGCACATCGTCGAGATCGCGACGGTGTTGGGCGGCTTGATGACGTGCGCGCGTCTCCATGGCCTCCACCTCACGGCTAAGGTCGATGCAGCGTCGCTGGAGCTCCTCCATGACCTCTGCACAGCTCGCCATCCCCACAGCGTGCGGTGACGACGAAAGAACAGGACTGGAAGCGACATGAGGAAGGTCAAGAGGAATCGACGCGGAAGCCCGATGCACAGCGACGTAAGCTGGTTGCGCATTGAGAGCAGGTGGCTCTGCGGTGATCGTGTCTGTCTGTCTGCTGGTTGTCTGCGTCGTGTGCGGGTCATATCGCAGCTTGCCACTGCCGCTACTCAGCAACGTGGAGTTCAGCTTGGGCATATCTTCCGCTGTCGCGAGCGTGCGTAGCGCTGTTCCGACACGAGACGGGGAGACGCTGGGCGGTGATGGGGGCGGTGGTGGTGGAAGAAGAAGATTCTCCCTGCTCGCATGCTCTGCAATCGCAGCGCTCTCTGTCACCCATGAATAATGTGTCCCTCTCTGTGTAGGCAGCGGGTTTGTGGACTCATTCGTGACTCTTCGGGTGTCGTTGACTGTATGCTCGTCTCTATCGTAGGGTTCTGAAATCGTATGGGGTGGCGATGGCAGTGTATCATCCAGTGTCTGAGAACGTGGGAGCGGTAGCCAGGTCACGTCCGCGCGCGGGGTGTGCTGCTCTTGCCTGCTTTGATGGGTATCATACAAGGGGAATGAGTCTTCCATGTTGACCTCGTGTGGCGGATATGGATAAAAGTCTATGAAGAGGGAAAAGATCTACGTACAAGAAAAAAAGAAGGCTACACACGTGATGTACTGTGTCTGTTATGTGCTGTTGTGTGTGTGTGTGTGTCTATGTGTGTATGAAAAAAAAGATAGAGTTTCTGCGGCACCGCTTCAGCTGAACCCGATGAGCAAGTGAGGGAGGTGTCGTAGGAGGTGAGTGAGAACGAAAAGAGAAGAGGCGTGCACGCTGCTCATGTGACGTTGGTAAAACTGGAGCAACGATGAAGAAGCGATGCGAATAAGAGCGGGGAAAATGTGTCCTTTCTTCGTGTGTTTTTGATTTGCGTATATAGCTACGTATATCACACAACACAACTGCCCAAAACGCTCGCTTTGAAGGGCACAACAAATCAATGTTTGCATGTGCGCGTCTCAGCAAGTGCGTGTGTGTGTGTGTGAACACGCATGGGCAGCACGGTGATCTCACTGAGGATAGTATCCGAAGTAGGTAAATGTATCTTCCATGTGCATCTCTTGCTCTTCTTGGCAGGTGCGAGTGCCGCTATTGAGTAAGGCCTGAAACCGTAGTTCTCTACAGGTTTTTTTTCTTTTTTGTATGTGTGTACGTGTGTGTCTTGGCGTGTGAAAGACGTCATCAATAAAAAGAAGGCAAGGGCACCCAATGTAAGAGGCAAATACAGAAAAAATGTTCTATGTGGCGTAACAAGGCAAGAAAGAACAAAAGCTTTGTGACAGTCTGAATCTGTGTGTATCGAGGTGGGTCTATAGAGAGAGAAAGAAAAACAAAGGAAAAGGGGGTGGGGTCCCAGAGAGAGGCTAGGCGAGGAGACCAACTGTCGAGTCGTGTGTGTTGTGATGACCATCTTCGCCATCATCATCATCGCTGTCAGCGACGTAGTTTGTCTCCAGGCCGTTCTTGAACGACAGCTGCTGTTGCGCCTCTTCCAGCTCAGCTTGTCGCGTCGCGTACTCCGCCCGAGGATCCCAACGATCAAGCGAGCGAAGGTGCATGAGCTCAATGACATGCGTCGCCACCTCACGACCCTTCACAAGCACCACGCGGCGATCCATAAACACACGATCAGGCAAGCCCGCCGCGAACTCTTCCTCGTCTTCGATGCAGCTGAGGAAGCGCCCGACGGCAGGGACAGGCGTCAGGCCTCCACGCACCGCGCCTTGGTGTACCAGAAGAACAAGGTACGCATTCTCATCACGTGCAAGGCCTCGCGAGGAGCTCAGCCTCTGCGCGCTCAGCACGCCACCCGCAGACGGCGCCGCTCCGGCGCCACCCAGAGCAGATGTTCTGCTGCTGTTACCACCACCATCTTCACGAAGACGTAGAACAGGTTCAGGCACGGCCGCGGAAAGCAAGAGCGGGCGCACAGTCCAAACATGGGCACGCCTGCGCTCCACGCCGAGGGTGTACAGCAGGCGGGTACCCAGTGCCTCTAGCCGAGGCACGCTCAAGAAGCTCTCCAGAGCCGATGTTGTCTTCAGAGCCTCCTGCGGCAACACATAATGAACGCCGCGTGTGCTCTGGAGCAGGCCAGGTTGCATGAGCGCGCCGGTCGCGTCGGCGATGCAGTTCTGCAGTTCAACTGCATCCTGCACCGCGCCGCGAAAGATTTTCTCGTTGGGGTCAACGTCAATCACGGCATGTGCCAGCCAGAAACGCTGGCGATGAAAGTCGCGAAGACGAGACCGCACAACTTCACGACCGAGCTCCAGCGGGGACTTGCCCGCCGCCCCGCCTCGACCAGCACGCTCTAACGCCTCCGCGATGCTCGCCAAATCACTGCCCTCGACGACGAAGAGAGAGGCTGGCGGGGTGGCGGAGAGAACGGCTTCGAACAAATGACACGCATCAAATGAGGAGACCTCCGTGCTGTACCCGACTGCACGCGCCACGCACCGCAGCTGGGTGGTGTGCTTGACGAAGCCCGCTGCCTGCTCCAGCAATCGTTGCAGCTCGCTCTGAACCCGAGGAAGACAATCCTGACGCACCTCTTGCGGGAGTTCACGCCATGGCTGTTGTGCTCGCTCGCGGGAGACACCGCAGCGGCTGGCGAGGAGCTGGCTCAGGAAGCCTTCGCCATCCTCGACGTGATGCAATCGCAGCACACTCGCGATCACCGGGTGGTGCCAGATCGCCTCCCACAGCGACAGATGACGAAGGAGATAAAGCAATTCCTCGTCGACGTTGCTGAGCTGCATCGCGTTTGACGCAGCACGTGCTTGAAGCTGCGCGGAGGCACTGCCACTGCTGCCACTCGCACCATCAGAAATCGCGTTGGCCGCGTCTGCCGTGTACGCCTCGAGAGCGTGTTGGCTTGTTTGCCTGCGCAGAGAAACGGCGTCGTGTATCTGCTGCATTTCGACAAGGTACGTGCCGTAATCGATGAGGCGGCGCAGGAAGAGGTCACACACCCCAACAGCGGCGTGCCAGAGCATCGGTGTCTTCAGGCGGTTTAGCAACACGGCGAGCTCGTACGCTTCCAGCGCGCAGCTCTTCCCAGCGCACTCACTGCTGTAGTAGAGAATCTGCAGAGGAGGCGAGACGGGGTCTTCGGCCATTACGCCATCCTCATCCAGCTCCACCCGCTCTGACCAATGGACCTGGGGATCTTCTTGGGAAGAAAAACCAGCGACGTACGGTTCGTTATCGTCCGTGTCAGAAATCAAGTCACTCTCGGAGTCGATGGAATCGTTATCTTCGTCATCTTCGTCATCGCTGCTCAAGTCGGCATCGCCGGCATCAGATTCAAGACGCCGGGCACGACGCCCATGGCGGTCAGCCTGGCCCTTCTCGGGGCTGCCGGTGGAAGAAATGCTATCGTCGTCACCGTCATCGTGTGCGTGGTGCCTGCCATGAAGAGTCTCGTCATCGTCCCCGTCGTCTGGGTCCACAGAGGTGCGGCCTGTCTGCTGGTAGCGGCGGCGCAAACGCTTCTGTTGTTTTCGATCTGCTTTGCGGCGTTGACGGCGTCGCCGAGTCGCCTCTTGCTGTCGCTGATCACGAAAGAAGGTCTCGACCTCGTCTCGGATGCGAGGACTACCCCACAGCGTGAGTCGATCGCCATCCTCGCGGCGAAGGTTTTCCAGGTGCACGGGGCGCAGCGCATCGAGTACGACCACGACGTGTCGAGAGAGGTCGAAGAGGTTGGTGAGGTGCAAGGTCGCGCCGAGGCCGATGAGGAGAAAAAAGTCATCGACAAACGGCGCGGCTGGGTCAAGACGAGCGACCTCTTGGCCAAGGTTGGCTTCGTGAATCATGTCTGTCAGTTCGTCCTGGTTCGCGATTGGGTGCGCCTGAAAAGGGATCAGAGATGCCTTGAGAAGGGACATGATGGTGGCAGAGGCTGCAGCGGCGTCCGCGTTGGAGGCGATAAGCAGGTTGAGAGGCTTGCGTGTGCTTTGGTAGAACACGTTGGCGCGCTCCCATATCTTTGTCTGATTGTTATCCATCTCGATGAGCACGTATTCGTGATTGTGTGAGTTCTAGTGGCAAGAACGGGAAAGGTGTAGAAACGTAGTAGTAGCGTGTAAAAAAAAAAGCGGCTGTGCGTGTTTTCTACTTATCTTTTATGTTTTTGTTGTTGTTGGTGTTGTTGTCGTGCCTGTATCTATGAAACTCAATGAGATGACTTTCTCTCTCTCTTTCTATTTATGTGTCTGATATGCTTCCTTTCGCTGTGTGGCTCGGAATTTTTATGACCTGCTCAGCGTTGTTGTGGTTTTTTTTTTTTTTTTTGATAGGGGAAGAGAAAGGTGTTTAAAAAAAGAGAGAGAGAGAGAAGATCAGAACGCAAAAATAGGAAATTGGGAATGGGGGGAGGAAAAGAAGAGTGAGTGAGAGTGCAAGGACCCGATTTTGTCAACAGACCAGAGAGCCGAACAACAACAAAAAACGCACACATAGCAATGCTGTGATGTATCTGTTTGACTGTTGTTGTTCTTTTGAATGAAGGTTAAATACTGTTTACAAGAGGACCTAAGAAAGACAGACAAATACGTTTCCTATTGGTAACGTCACCATGTGTACTCGCGCATTACGAAGCTGGAGAAGAAGTAAGTGCATAAAGGATGAAAGCTGAAAAGACAAAACGAAAAGTAGGGGCCCTTGGATTGTGTTCGTTTGTTCAGTTTTGTTTCTTTGTGTCTGTGTGTGTGTCGAGAATATCTTGAAGGTATCCGACTCACCCACGACCGCCTCCGCCGTACGGAAAGCACAACAGAATAGTCTCCTGAATCAGCAACGGTGTGATCGGCGCAACAGCCTCGTCCAGCTTCGGCACCGACTCGTTGGCGACCTTCGCGAACATCTCATGTGTCTCTGCGGCGCCAGTTTGGCCGGACACCGCCATATCCTGCATGAGTCGGTGTGCGCGGACGACGGCATCGCGGCGCCGCGTGTGCCAGCGCCTCAGAACCCGAAAGAGCCGTGGCGGCACCACAACATCAAGCAACACTCTGCCATCGACCTGTGCCATCGCAAACGCGTCGCACATCGTATCATCCATCACTGTCGCCTCCGCGCTCGCACACTGCTCAAACTGACGCAGAAAGAGAAGCACGGTGTCGGTGTCCCACTCGATGGGATCCACAAGAGGAATGGCAAGGTTTCCATGACGCGCACCAAGCGCGGTCAACGCCTCTCGCACAAAGTTCTCTGGTACATCTGTGGTCGTAACTGTCGTCGTTGTCGTGGTGTTTGTCGGCGCTGCCCCTTGCGTATAGCTGAGCCGTGCGGTATCGTCAGCAGGTGAGCTGAGAGAGCCGCGAGAAGCCTGTGATACCTGCGCACTTTTATCTGATGGCGCTGACGGCGCCCCTCCAGCGGTGGCTGCCGCGTCCACGGACCCCGCCTCCGCTGGACTCATCATGAACTCCGGAAGAGGGAGAGATTCATCGACCTCGGTGGCCTCGGCTTCTAAGAGCGCGTCGCGGTGCGGATTGCGCAGGGTCATGCGGTCGTGTGCGTCGCGTCCATCCACGCTGTCAAAGAACGTCTTCTCGAGCGCGGCCGAGGCGTAGAGAGAGGCGAACGGCTCACGTGTGTCTTCGTTGTCATCCTCGGCGTTGCGGCCGCACGCTGAGGCAGATTGTGTCGTGGGATTGGTGCTCGCGGACATCGGATTGTCGCCGTACTCCGCTGCAAGGTAGGCCTCATAGCTTGTGAAATTTCTCTCCATCAGTTTCTTTTTCTGGCGTAGCTCTTGCTCATTGGCAAGTTCAGCAGCAGATCGTAGGGCGGACTGTGGTTGTGTGGACGACTGTTGGGGCTGGGGTGAAGAGGAGGAAGAGGGCGAGCCGTTGCTGCCGGCACTTGTGACCTCCGCGTCTTCCCCTCGTGCTGTGTGATGGCCTTCGTTCATTTTCTTAATCGATAAACGGCCAACTGTAGCAAAACGGGCCCATTCGGGACCAAAGTGAGCCTGGCGCACCTCCGCACTGTTCGCCGCCGCGGCGAACCCGTCCAGGTCCACGTCCTTCCACGCAGAGTAAAGGCCATCACTCGGGTCTTCCCAGCTGCTGCGTTCGCCAAACGGGTCATCGGGGTTGAGAGAGCGCGATTTAGCACCGCGCTGGCTGATCCGAAGTGCAAAAGGAGTAGTAGTAGGTTGGCAAAGAAGACCCGCAGCTGAGGCCATGTGACAGCTTGTGGAGAGGCGCTGCAAGCATAACGTGTGGGGACGTGCTGTGAGCCTTACGACAATCACACGAGGAGCCATAGTAGTGCTTTAAAAACTCTCTTTGTATTGTTACTCGCTAATATGTGGAGAAAAAAAACACGACTGCGCAGCATGAGAGATAAGAGAAAGAGAGAGAGAGAGTGTGTGCGTGTGTGCGTGTGTGTGTGTGCACATGTACATCGTGCATATGCAGACAATAAAAGCATTTCATTGCAGTCCGCTCGATTGAATCTAAGGAGTGTGCGAAACCGTTCACATTGCTCTAACGCTGTGGTATAGACATAAAACAGACAATGCGCTTCATCAGGGCAGGTACATGCAGGATCTGTGGCTCTCCATGCATACCTCATCACAGAACACAGTGCTGTCGACAGCCGCTTCCTGCCACAGTTGAATGTTGAAAAAATAGATCGCTAGATTTGTTTGAGAGAATGAAGAGACGGTTTGGTTTTCTTTTTCCGATGACGTGGTCGTGCCCGCGTGCAGCCCATACCCATGTTCACTCAAAGTCAGGGCAAGAACAAGAAAGTGAAAACAAAAGTGAAGGCCTCCAAAAAAAAAACTGATTTTTGACGTTGCTGATTATAATGATGATGGTACTTTAGCCTCACGGTGCAGCACAGCACACGCACACACACTTACGTAGGCCAATTCACGTGCGGAGAAAGAAAAAAAACAGAAAGGTGGATAAAATTGCACGCTACGCTACAGAAACGATTCGAATAATGTAAAAAAAAAAAACAGATATAAACAACACGTTTTTGCTGTTGTTGTTGTTGTATATATATATTTTTTTTTTTTTGCTTTCGAGGTTGTTTCCGGATCATTCTGTCTTTTCGTACCCGCACATGTGCTTCTGGTGGAAGTCCCACGCAGTCTGAATCACCTTGTCGATGTTGTCGTACTCGATCTTCCAGCCAAGAGCCTTCTTAGCCTCTTCACCAGAGGCGACCAGCACCGGCGGATCACCAGGACGACGGGGCTCCTCCTTGGCGGGGATGGGATGCCCTGTGACGCGGCGAGCCGCCTCCAGCACCTCTCGCACGGAGTAGCCAGTCGAGGTACCGAGGTTAAACGCGGAGAAGAACCGGTTGGCATCCTCCGGCTTCAGTGCGTCAAGGTAGTCAAGGGCAAGGATATGCGCAGAGGAGAGGTCCTTGACATGGACGTAGTCGCGCACGCAGGTGCCATCGGGTGTAGGGTAGTCGGTGCCGAAGAGGCTGGCGTGGTCGCTGACGGGCTTGCGCTCGGGGTGATGCACCGCGTTGTACGCGTTGATCTTCTCCGCCAACGCCACGCGCAGCAGCAGGGGAATCAGGTGCGTCTCGGGCTCGTGTGTCTCGCCAATGTCGCCATCCGGGTGGGCGCCACAGGCGTTGAAGTAACGCAAGCACACGCTCTTGATGCCGTAGGCGGCGGCGCAGTCCTTCAGGATCCACTCGCCAACCAGCTTGGACTCGCCGTAGGGGCTCTCCGGGGACTTCTCCGCGTCAGGGCGAATCGGCTTCATTGGGTCCACTGTGGACATGTCCTGGTGGTGCCGTGCGGCGATCTCGAACGGGTTGCCGAAGAGGGCGGCAGTGCTGGAGAAGATGAACTTATCGCACTTGTGCTTCCGCATCGCCTGGAGAATGCGAATCATACCAATCACGTTGTTGTCGTAGTACTGAAGAGGGTCGTGTACGCTGTCAGGAACGACGATGTAGGCACACATGTGCACCACCGCGTCGACGGGATTGTGCTTTGTGAAAACGGTGTCAAGGAAGTTCGCGTCTAGCACGCTGCCGACCTCGAGCGAGGCGAAGTGCTGCTTCGGGTCAGGAGACTGACCGGGGTGCTTGGCACGCCAGTTTTGCTCCGTGTCAACGTGCACGGAAGAGCCGTGGGAGGCTTCCAGGGAGTCCACGATAATTACCTCGTGGCTCGTTGTGCGAAGCAGCTCACGCACAAAATGGGTACCAATGTAGCCCGCACCACCGCAAACGAGAACACGCATGGTTAGCTGTTGTTGGGTTTCTGGAAAGTGAAAGAAACGGATGTTGTTTTTGTTTTTCTCTTTTTATTATTGATTTAGTTATTTATTTTGCATTGGTTTCCCGCGTATGTCATGGTTGGACACGTTTGGTGTACCCCCATTCGCGTGAACGGAAGCAAAGCAGGGGGGGGGTGTAAAAGAGTGAGGTGGGGGAGGAGAAGAAGAGTTTTTTGAGCACGTGCACGTGAGATTCAAAAAAAAAAAAAGAACTTCTCTGAGGATGGGCTTCTTTGATGGTGGTGCATACCCCCACATGTCGACACACACAGGAAAACAAAAACAGTCAACGAACCGAAAGAGAGGGGGGCTAGAAGAGCTGCAGGAATCCGGCCAGCCGTTAGCATTTCAGTCACGTAGAAAACAACGAGAGCAACCAAGCACACGAACGGGATGCACAAAGAAGCTCATGTTGTTGTTGCTTCGGTTTTCTGCCTTGCGGATGACTCCTCTTTATTTACTGCTGGACATGGGACTCGACATCTTCACCACAGAAGGGTTCGGAGCGAGCCGCGTGTTAGTGCGCAATGACATGATACTGTCACACAGCACGTGTTGCCTCGAAGTCAAATCCTATTTTGATGTATATATATATATATATATATATATATATATATTTATTTTTGGATGAAGTTCATTGAAACGTATGAACAAAGAAAGGAGTAAGTGGCAAATCTCTGCAGCCACTCATTGAGTACTGCGAAAAAAAAAATGAACAGACTTTCAGATTTTGGCATCGAGACATATCAAGAAAAACGGGGGAAAAAGAGGAAAAAACTGAGCCTCGTCATCAGAGAGTGAAAGTGCACGAAGCACAGCAAAACAGAAACAGAAGAAAACAAATGCCCAAAACAATAAGAGAGAGAAAAGAGATGAAGTGCTCAGAGAGAGAGGGTTGCTCTCTATTTTTTTTTTGTCTGAGAGAAACTTCATTGTCTGAGGTCAACTGAGGAAAAAAAAAAGCGACAGCCGTTGCTAAAGTGTATTTCGACGAGTGCGTGGACGCCAACCGTGAAGAAAGACAAAAAAAAACAAGAAACGACTACATGAAAGAGAAAAAAAAAAAGACAAAACATCTGACTATATACTGGCGAAAATGCTATGGAAAAAGCAAAGTGCTGAACGGCATTATTTATACCAAAGAGAAAGAACAGGGAAGGAAAGAAAAGAAACAGGTGATGCGTCAAGTCTGTCATCGTACGAGGCACACACACCTGAATTCTTTTTCTGATGCCTCCCAAATACTTCCTCAAGGGAACGGCGGGGTTAAGAAAGAGACCAACAGATGCCAAATATATATATATAAACTAGTCAGAGCACATACGTATTAAACAGTCCTCAGTGAATGCAAAATCTGATGTTCCATTCGAAGGTGGCATACGTGGGTAAGACAAAGCGAAAAAAAAAAAAAGAGAGAGAAAAAAGGCATGCACTGCAACAGTTTTGAATGATTCATGTGCGTGATGAGAAGATGACATGAACAGGGTGGCCGCCAACTATTAATAGTGGCGCCGGTTGGAATGAAAAAAAAAAAAGGGAACGTGGAGGAATTAAAAAAAAACGAGAGCTGGGGCGAGCAAGTGTATTTGCGCTGGCCCTCAGGTCAAGGAAAATACGTGGAGTGCGACATCAAAATAAGAAAGACAGGAAGAGAGCAAAAAAAAAAAAAAACATCAGGTGTGGTTCAAATAAAGGGAATGTGTGCCCTGGTGGTGAGAGAAAGAGAACAACAGCAAAAAAAAACGAGCCAGTTTTACTTGCACACACGCAGTGCAAAGTGAGCGCACAGTCATGTCGTCAGCTTCGCGTGGGAATGACAAACAAAAGAGAAAAAGGTTCAAAAAGTTAAGCATGTTACATGATCTCTTGGCTACTGTTTAGGCCCCGTATATATGTGTAAATGTGTGTTGCGCTGAGTTACATGAGCCAGCTGTGGTTGAGCAACTGGTCAGCTGAGGCGCGCTGCGTCGCATCCGGGTGAAGGCACAACTTCAAAAACTCAACGAGTTCCTCATCGGCAGCGAGACCATCAGGAATGTATGGCATGACCACACCATTGGCAATGCTGCGAATGAGCTGTGTCGGGTTGCGCAAAATGCGCTCCAGAGAGGCGCCATTTGGTGCCACCTCTGCCGACACAGGGCGAGAGTGTCCGCTGTAGATCCCATCCAGAGCACCGGCAGAGCCTGGTCGCGAGGAGGAGATCTGGTCGCCCTCTCCAGCACCGCCAGCTTCGAAGAAGGGAACTGTTGTCGTGGGGCACGGCTGTTCAAACGCGGGTGAGGTGTTCGAGAGGGAGGCCTTGGCCCTGTTGTGGTCGGCAAAGTCTGGGGCGCTGCTGTCCTTGTTGCTTTTATGGCTGCGTTGATTGGAGTGGCTCGTCCTCTCGTGCTCCTGGCTGCCACTGACGAGGCCTTCAAGGTCATCGATCAAAGGGCATGAGGAGGGTGCGCACGTGCCACGACGCTGGAAACGCGGGAACACACGCTTCGGTGACTCGGAGCCTTCCAGGCGGCCGGCGCCGTTCAAGGCCTCGCGGCACCCGCCGCTGCCACTTCCATCCGCCGCGTGGTCGTTCGCGGAAAGCAACACACCGCTGTCGCCATTCGCGCTGGTGCCCTCAAGCGTCTCTGTCGTGACATCGTGCTCGTGTCCGTCTGCGCTGGAGAGCCGGCTGCCGTCGTTCGCGCTCTGCGGTCGGCTGTTGAAGATTGTCTTAATGACAGAGCGGTCCCACATGCGTCTGTACTCCTCCTGCGGGGTCAGCTGGGTGCGTGTCGGTGTGGTCTCGTCCTTGGCGGCGTCGGTCGAGAGTGGGCTTGAGTCTGCACCAGTGACGTTGGCGTGTGTGTGACTATTCCCAGCGTCGCGTGCCACGGTGGACGCAGACGGGCCGTCCTGCGTGAAGCGCCAGGGCAACGCTCCGTCAAGGAGCTCAAGAATGGTGATGCCAAGAGAAAAGACATCGCTCTTCATGGTCGGGATCTCACCACGTGCCACCTCAGGCGCCAAGTACGCCGGCGTGCCGCGAAGTTCGAGAACATCCTCAATGTGCTGCATCGAAGAGGCCGCACGAGACATGGCAGAGCCGAAATCACTAAGCTTGCATTGGCCATCCATCGCGAGCAAAACGTTGTGAGGTTTGACATCGCAATGCACAATGTTCATCGAGTGCAAATACTGCAAACCGCGCAGAATATCGCGCAAGAACCGTCGCAACGCGCGCTTCTGAATGTAGCCAAAGCTCTTCAAAAGCGCATCCAGTGAGCCGCCCGGCACCAGCTCCATGATCTCCACGAAGAATGTGTCCGAGATGTACACGCTCACGTACTGCACAATATTCTCGTGGTGAAGACTGGCGAACAGACGCACCTCCTCTGACACTGCCTCATAATCGACGTTGCGTGAGAGGAGCTGAAAGCACTTGAGAGCGACCAAGTTGCCAGACGCCGACAAGCCGCGATAGACAACCGAGAAGGCACCCACACCAAGTCGATCAGCGGAGCGGAACCAGGTGTTGCCCTCGTAGTCCTCCAGTGTGGTTGGTAGATCGCCCACACACTCGTCGCCCGCGCCGTGGCCTCCCCCGTCGCAGCCGCCGTCGTGGCCGGCCTGACCAGGTGCCGCGGAGGCCTGCACGAGCATGCCCTGCGAGCTGCCACCGCCGACGGAGCAGAAGCTGTTGGCCGTGCCCATCGCCTCCTCCGTGACGGTGTGCGTCGTGGAGCCCAGCACCGCGACTTCCGGCCCATCGCCGTCATCGGTGTCGATGAACATTTCGAAAAGCGCGCAGCCACCGCCACCACCGCCGCCTCCAGCCGCTGCCCCGTCACCCGCATCCTCGTCTCCGCCGGCTCTGCTCGCCATGGACTCATCGATAGCGACGGCGATGGTGTTGCCACCGGCCGTGGTGGAGGCGCCGTCCAGGGAGGCCGTGCCTTCTTCATCAACAGGCGCGGAGCCGGAGATGATGCGCAAAGTCTTCTTGTTGTGCTGCCGACGGATCGCCATCTCAAGCAGCGGGTCCACGGGCGCCACGGTGGAGGTGAAGGCACCACCAACGCCGCCGCCTCCGCCCGCTCCAACAGAAGAGTCCGTCCGCGTCATGGGCGAGCCTGCCGGGGTCGCTGACACCAGTTGCATCGCGCTGCTTCGCTGTAAATAGTTCCGGCTCGAGAAGGCAGCACTCTGTGCAGACGTGTGTGAGTTTCGATCGCCATTCGCGTCTGCTGTCCCACCCTTCGCCGCGGACGTGGTGGAGAGCGAAATGTCACCTGGCGAGGCGCCGGCAGCGCGCTGCACCTGCTCTTGCTCCTCCACATCGTACAGCAAATTTGCCTCGGAGAGCTTGATGCGGCCAATGCTGCGAATGTAAGGCTTCGTCACGCCGCGGTGGAGCAGTGATTGGCAGGCCAGCGCGAGTCTCCGCACTTGTTCGTCTTGTCCAATGAAGGGCTCCAGGTAGCGGAGAGCACCGTCGTACTCGCCGTGGACCATCTTGTTGAAGCCGTAGCGGACCGCCTTGATGACGTTTCGCACATACGCCTCCGGGATGTGTGCAGGTAGCGACCTGGCACTTCCACGGAGCTCGTACAGCACCCGAGATTTCGAATCCAGTGTGAAGAGAAGTGAATCAATCGGCATGACCAAGAACTGCCTGTCAAGCGACGCGGCAAGCTTCTGTGTGAGCAAGATCTGCGTATTGAGGGATTTATACAACTTGACGAGCTCCAGACTGGTGGGCATGCGCACACCGTAGGTCACGCGCGCATTTCTCTGCGCCGCACCAAACGTGCCCACATAGTACTCGCTGACGTCGACCATGCAGCCCACGCGGGACCCCAGCGCGGGGTATTCGTTGACGCGATGGATTATCTCCAAGGCACAGCGCGCACCGCGAGTCTGATGCATGGCCATGCGACTATGTGCACCGAAGCTGACCGTGAGCGTGTCTGGTCGCTGGGACTCAATCACGCCACCGTCTTTCAGAATAACTGGGATCGCGGCGGTCATGAACATGGAGATCAAGAGCTCCATCTTGGGCTGGTTGACGAGGTCACGTTCGCACATGTGCATGCACACCACCATCACCGTGCAGTACCGTCGACGGAACCGATTGACATCCTCAAACAAGGCACGCTCGTTGAGGCGCAAACTTTCCGCTGCAGTCGTCCCTGCCGTCGTGGCGTGGAGTGCTTTGCCATTTGTATAGGCATCGAGTTCGAAAGGAAGACGATCCTCGTCGAGCTGGGGGTGGTTGCCGTCTTGATGTGGGTGGCTTGGGGAGAGCTGGGGCGATCGGCCATGGCTGGGAGCGCCGAATCCGCCCACAGCACGCGACTGAGTCGCCGATATGGAAGAGACCTCGCGCGAGTCCACAGGGCGAGGACCGGTGAAGAACACGAAGGAGTCGTCGTTGCCGAACTCGCTGCCTCGGTCTGTCGCCCGCTCAGAGCCAGACCACGGCGTCGCTGTCGGCCCTAGCACACCCTGCGGGACAAACGCCTTCATCTGCATGAGCTGCTGGTTCATGAGGAAGAAGTTGTGCTGCATGCTCGCCACCTCCTTGATCGCAGAAATGCGCCGTGCGACGACGGTGCTGCCATCTCGCAACTGTGCGGCGTCTTGCAAGCCAGAGGCCAAGTTGCGCAGCGGTCGCAAAAAGAGGTAGATCAAGGCCATGTCCATGACGGCAATGATGGCGAGTGTCAGGCCCACAGCGACGAGAATGGCCGTGCGCACAACTTCCACGTTCGACGAGTACTCGGACTTTTGAATGGCATAAATCATGATCAGGTGCAACATCGTGCGCGTCTCCCTGTTATCACCCTCATCTGTGAAGAGAATACGGCGGGCAAACACCGTGGCGGACTTGCCTCGGAGGCGAAACCCTTGCTCCCACTCCGTAACAGACAAGGGCTTGGCAAAGAGTCCTCGGCGTCCCCCGAGTGCCTCGATGGCAGCGGCCATCAACGGATCTGCCACCTCATCTGCGTAGAGCGTGTCGACGTTGTGGCACGCCGTGCAATTCGAGCGGTCCCAGTTGTCCATCTGAATGGGAGGCTCCTCCTGCCACGATGTCACCAACACCATTCCCGTCACCGGGTCAAGCACCATGGCCTTGCCGAGAGACGCACTGCTCAGGCTTTCCGCAAATAAATTGTAGAAGCCGTTCGGCTGCAAAGCCGCGGTGAACATGGCCAAGTTGCCGAGGTAATCAATGAAAGGCCACGTGTAGGTGATGACGCTGACGTTGTCAATTGTCACCACCCACCAACCCTCACCAATGGAGACGACAGTGGTGGAAGAGGATCTGTCCGCATCAAACTCTGGCTTACCGACGAAGGAGTCGCGGCCCAGGCTAGCGTTTGCCAGATCAGGCTCCGCACGGACATCTGTCTTCATCGGCTCAATGTTGCCCTGCTCCACCTGCTGGTTGTACCACGGGACAGCCACGTTAAACCACGTGTTGTTCGGCGAGCCAAACTCCACCGCCTCCTCCCACGGGTTCATCGCGTAGACCTCTGTCAGCGGTTCAAGCGGGAATGCGTAGCGGTAGTCAGACCCAATGCGGTAGCGCGGCTCCGTCTCGTTTTCCATGATGTAGTTGCCGTACAAGGTCGAATCATTCGTGTACTGCGGCGAACAGTACGCGCTGTAGCCCGAGTAAGGGCTGTACATACCCACGTAGAGAAGATGTGAATTCGACGACGTCTTGTGAATCAAGTTGCACATCATCTGCATCGCCAACGGCATATCATGCCGCGTCCAGTCCATGATTTGTGTCTTCTGATCAAGCATCCACGTCGCGACAAAGCTGCGCAGGGCGAGGGGCAAGAAGAAGAGGTTGGCCTCCATGGATGCCGCAAAGCTGTTGGAGAGGCCTTTACTAAGTACATTTGTGATGTAGCTGATCGTTCGCAATGAGACTTCGTTGAGGGGCAAAATCGCGAGCAGGGCAACAGTCACCACGGTGACGAGCAAGTTGAGCACGACGACGACATTCATCGGCACAAAGAAGCGCCGCGCATTCATGACGGGCGTAATCTGGTCCTCTCGCGGATGCCCCGAGTGAGATGAGCCCCACTGCGTCTGGTCACCCGCCCCCGTACCGCCAGCACCGAGGGTGCTACTGGCATTTCCGAGAGTCGCGTTGCCGCTCCCGCTCTCCTGTGCCTTGTGTGAGGTACGCAGCGGCACGGTGCTGTTCGTACTATCGTGGCTGAGCGCAACACACGACGAGGGGCGCCCACCGAGGGCCGCACTCATCACAGTGGTCGCCGGCAAGCCGTCCTCGGTACTGTTCGTGTGGCACGTGTTGTTCGCTGCCGTTCCGCTCGCCGACGTCGTCATGCTGGCAAGCACATTTGGGGCAGGCGGCGCGCGTGGCGTTGTCCGACTGCCTCTGCGACCACCGCGTCGATCGCGACGATCTGCCGCACAGCCGCTGTTCTTCTCCGTCGCCGTGAGTGCCGTCACGTCTGCTGCCTTATTCGCCGAGGCGGGGCTGAGTGCGAGTTTGGGCACCGTGGTGAAGATGGGAGTGACAAGCGTGTAGCTGCTGTTTTGCGTCGCAGAGTTGTGGAAACCAGTGCCGGCGCCATTCCCTGCCAAGCTGCTGCCTGGCGTGCTGGTGGACCGAAAGCAACCCAGCGAGGACGTCGCACTCGCACCCGCCATGAGGCCGTTGGCACTGACGACTGCCGCGGAGCCCCGTGAGGAAGTCATGGACGCGTTGGCAGACGCCCCGACCGCGTGAGAGTCACCATGGCGCGGGTCGAGTGACAGCGGCGGAGGACTCGGCACGAAGTTATTTTTGCATGCGGAAGTGGAGACGTCCCCGCTTGCCGAGGGCGATGGATGCACGCTGACTTTTTGATGGCTCTTCGACTCCCCGCTGAGCTCCTCCGGCGTCATTTTGTCATGCTTCTCCATCGCCTCTACCGTCAGCATTGCCGTCACCGGCGAGACCAGGCAGGGCGAGGTGCCTAGGCTCATCGAGTCTGCTCCCGGTGAGGCCGTGGCGGACGCGCTGCTGGTGCGTGCGGGCTGGTCGTGGAGTGGGGAGTGAGCAAGGTGGAGGCCAGACGCTGGAATTGGTGCAGATGGGGTGGTGTGGAGAAGGTCAGGTGTAAAGCTCACCTCCGACTCGCGCAGCTTTCGTCGTGGAATGGCGAGAGCTTTGTGGCTCGCAGAGCCCGGGTCACAGCCGGCACTGCCGCCGCTCCCGTCTGTCTGCACTGCGTTCGCGTTTTCGGGCGTAGGCACAGGCGAGGCTGCCACAACAGGCGCAGCCGGTGCGGCAGTCGATGCCACGTTCGCCGGCCGCGTGCTCTGGCGAGAGGAGGAGAGCGACGCGAGTGAGGGCTGATGTGCTGTGTGCGACGGAGACACGGCGCTGCACGACATGCCAACCACACCAGACGCGGCGGGTGGCGCGGCGCTGTTGGTGGCGACAGCAGCAGCAGTAGCAGCAGCGTTTGCTTGAGCGCCTATGCTTGCCCACTGTGTGCGTCGACGAGAGGGAAGGAGCGGGTTCAGCGGACTCGAGTTCGGGCGGACGGCGTTAAAAGAGCTTGGGGAGCGGAACGATGTGCTGTTCTGCGAGGAGCCATGTGAGCCATTCTCTTCTGCAGTGAAGACAGCTGTACTCTTGGCGGTAGCGGCAGGAGAGAGGGCGACGTGCCCCACGGAGGCCGGGCTGGGAGCCGCGTAGGTGCGTGCCGGGGTGAGTGTGGGGCAAGGCGCGCTCGCACTCGCCAACGCCGCCGCCGCCGCCGCTGCCGAGGACTTTGAAACCGCCCAGCGGTTGGAGGCGGAGGCTGGAAGGGAACTCTCCTCCGTAGACACCACGCTCAGCGAATTCGACGACGAGTGAATGGAGAGATCAGCCTCCACGACCAGCGTGCCCGACGCGGAAGTCGGCATCAGTGTGGTGAACAGAGGTGAGGTTGGGGCGGCTTGCCGGATCGCTGCAAGAGACGGTGCCGTGAAAACGGCCTCGCTGACCGGCGGCGACAGCTGCCGGCGCAGCGTCTCAGAGCTATCCGTGCGGCGAGTGCCATCTTCACAGTGCGTGAGGCTGCTACTCTGCCGAGACAGACGTAGAATTTGAGAAGAATGAGCCTCGCCGTTGCTGACGTGCGAGGGGTGTGGAGAGGATGGAATAAGATGCTGATCTTTAATAGACGCAAAATCCTCGGTATCGTGCTGAGAATTCGGCATATCTCCTTCTCTTTTAACTTTTTTGTTGGTGTTGTTATTGTATGCGTGTGTCTGTGTGGTTCAAGTTGTGTGTTTGGACGTACACACTTTTTTCTTTTTTTTCTTATAGTGTGTGTGTTTGTGTGTGTGTGTTGGTCTGGGGATTAACTCGCTTTCCTCACGAGATGGGCTCCCTCTGTCGCACGCGGGCGCTTTCCACTTTCGGGCTTTTTGCTGAGACGAAAGGAAGAAAGAGGCGGATAAAGAGGGAAAAGATACGTGCGAAGACACGGAGACAAGAACGCAAAAGAGAAATAAAATAAAAACAGTGCGTGGGAACTGTTGGGGGAAATGAAAGCGTTCTTTCTTCCGAGACAGCGAGGTATAGAGAAAAGAAAGAATGAAAAGAAAAAGAAAAGGAACAAAGAGCCTGCAAGTATAGATTGGGAAATAGAGGCTGGGAGGAAGAAAGAAGTGAAGGAAAACAAAAAAAAAAGTGGGCAAAAAGAGGTTAGGGTGATGCAAGAGGGGGGGAACAAAACAAAAAACAGCGAGGACAGCGGTGAAAAGCGTTGTCAGCGCGGTGGAAATCAATTATAAACTGCTTTGGTGGCGAAAGAAAGAAGGGCCTTCGAAAGCGTCGTACTTGTTAGTACTGGAGGATCAGGAAGAAGAGACACAGCTTTGCTTTCCGTTAAAGCTTGTTTTGGGGGCTTTTTTTTTTGTGTGTGTGTGTGTGCGTGCGCGAGTGTGTGTTCTTGTCGGTATTGCTTCAATGGCTTTCGAGTGAGCGCATCTGGGCCGAAAGGGAAAGAAGTAAAAAAAAAAAAAAAAGTGCCATAGATGTATGTGTGCACGCGCAGCGGACAAAGTGCACCACCAGGAAAGAGCGAAGAAGAGAGAGGAGAGATGAGGGTATGTGGAGAGGGGGAGGCAATGCGATAGTTCACTGCGCTGGTAGATGTTTGTGAAATAGTCTCTTTTTTTGTTGTTGTTGTTTGTCTTTTCAAGTGATCTCTTGGTGATACGGTCCATCACAAGTGTCCGTTGCGATTAGGGTGCGCACGTCATTGTGGTAACAGTTCTTTCAGTCCTGCTGGTGTGTTGGTTTGTTCTCTTGCTGCTCCTTCCTCGTGCTCATACGCCAGATTCTGTATGATGTACACTTATATATATATATAAATTGGATTTCGAAATGTGGGTATTTACTCGTGCAAGTGTGTGTTTGAGGCCCTTCTTGGGGTGCTGTCTTCTTGAATTCAAGCGCGGCGGTACGATGCACTCGCTTCCAGTTTCTAACTGAGCGCGTGAAAAAAAAGGGGAGACAAAGACACAACCAAAAAAAAAAAAGTGACAAAACCAGTCTCACTCCTCTGAATTGACATCGAAATAAAACGCGTTAGCAACGATTAAGGCGGACGGTACACGGCTGCGTGCTTGCGCAAGACTCTCGGCATCACTGGTGGCAGCCGCGTGCGCCTCCTTGTCCTTCACCTGAGCAGCCTGCTGCGCTGCACTGGGGCCGAAGCCGTAACGATTGATCTTCACGTCCCACACCAATGCGATCGTCTTGGGTTTCTTCGTGGTCGTCACCGCTGTGGTCTCGTCAAGCACCGCCACAGGCACCACGTGACGGTCCTTCTCCACACACTCGCAAACACGCGTTCGGCCAATGCAGGCTGCGCTGTTCACCCCGTGTGCGGCGAGCACATTTCCTGTCCGCACTGATCCCACGAAGCTGCTGTCCACAACACGGACAGGGCACCGGTACAGGAGGTGGTCTGCGATGGTTGTGCCTGCGGCGGTCAAGTAACTCAAGCCGGTGCCATCCAGGGGGGCGAACAAGAGAACAGCATCCGGCGCGGCATACGCGAGCGGCAGAGGTGGCTGAGGCGGTGGTGCCGCCGCACGCGGCAGCGCCATGGCCCCGGCCTGTTCGTACCACGCGTGGTACTTCGCACCGACGAAACGCACGGCCAGCGACGGGTAAGCGCTCGCCTGAGCACCATCAGACACGCCAGCATCCTTTGACGACTGTTGCTGTTGTCGCCACACATCACCCAGCACCCCGGTCTCCGGAAGCAGGTGGAGTTGTGAGGGCGTGGGTCCGTCAGGAGACGGCGGCGTTGAAGCCCAGACTTGGTTATGCCGTTCACGGGGCAGATCTGATGCACAGAGCAAGACGCGAACAGGCGGCCGCGATAAGGTCTGCAGTGGCATCTTCGCGAAGATGCCACCGAGAGCGTGAAGCAAGCTATCCAGGTGGCTGGAGACGACGCCAATGACGTGCACACACAACGGAATTGGGCATGAGAGCCCAGGAGAAGCGTTCTTGGAGGATGTAGAAAGGTGCATGACAAAGTCCACCAGCGTGGCAGCGTACGACCAACCAACGGAGGCGTGGAGGTCATCTGACGCGGCAGCACCGTCAAGGAGTGGCACCACCTCTCGCTGTTGAACCGTTTGAGCGTGTAAGAATAAGCTGCATGTGTTCTTGTGGTCGCCGCTCTTCCAGTCCAAGGCTTGATGGGCAGCGCAGCAGTAGTGCACCGCACGGCACCCACCGCAGCGCAGCAACCGCTCCCGCGCACGTCCACACCACGCACACCGCCGTTCCTCGCCATCAGAACTCGTCGTGCTTGGTGCTTCGAGACACGGCACAGTATTGGCCACACTTGAGCCTTCAGGCGCGTCCTGCACACAGCCGAGCGTGTACTTGCCGATGGGCAGCACCGCATATTCGTCTTCTTCCAGTCTGTGGTGCGTCGTAGGCTGCGATGTGGCAGCCGTGGTTGTCGCGGTCGACGATTCCACGCTGTGCACGTGCGAAGACAGGTACGACAAGGCCTGCGCCGCCGCGAGAAGCATTGCCGGTGATGGGGCTTCCGCTTGGACAGCCGCGTGAGCTTTGGCGAGAGGGTTGTGCTTCGCATTGGCACCTGTTGGTTTACGATAGACAACACGAGGTGCGATGAAGCGACTCCGTGAGCCCTCACACAGCGGCGGAAGAACGCGATTCAATCGTTGCTGTTGCTGTTCGAGAGGATGGGGTGAGTGGGGAGACTCGCGGTGTGTGAGTGGCGTTTGACCTTCCCTTTCTGCCGTGGCGTGGAGCACGGCGCACAACAGCTCAACCGTGGTCATGGCGCGTGCCTCGCTGTCGTCTTCTGACTGGTCAACACGCATGCTCTGAGAGGTGTAGCTGGCTTCACACTTCGCGATCAGCGCGTCTAGCAGGTCGAAGGGCACCCCTTCAACGGGCCCCAGTTGCACGAACAGCTCACCGTCTTGGTGCAGATAATCGTCAAGGTGGAAGTCGAGAACAGTACCTTCTGAATTGTTCAGCCCACTCGATTCAATATATGCGGCATCACCACGGTCAGGGTAGAGGTGGAGCTGAGCGGCGATGGGCAACGGTTGTACATCATCCACGTCCAGCGAGATGCCCTCCATGGCGGCAGCTGTCAGAATAGGGTCTGCTGGCGGTTGGTTGGGGCCAGCCTGTGGTGGCGGAAGAGCAGTGTTCGACGAGCTCTTCGAGATAGCGTGGGGTGGTTTTTGGAGAAGCACGGCGTGTCGAAATGCAAGACCATCACAGGTTTTGGAAGAAGATGCGGGAGAGGAAGAAGACGAAGCCCTTTCCTGCGACGTGGCATCTGCGCACACCACCGGTGGCACCGAGAAGGTCGCCCCACGGCCAACGCGCTCACGCCACTCGTCACGTGCGGCGTCGCGCTGGGCACGCAACTTCGCCAAACCCTTCAAGGCATCGTCTGAGGCGTTTGTCGCAGCCGCCCCGTCAACATCACAAAACGTGGCAGTCCAGAGCAGCGGATTGACGGCGAGAGTGGCATCTAGCAACCGAGTATAGGCCGCACACCACAACTCACTCTCTGCACACGTGCTCGTCTCCGCGTCTGGTGAAGCACGCGATGGGCGTAACGGAAGCGACGCGTCCCTCGCCAAGGGCAACGACTTAACGCCAGCCTCGCACACCCACACCAACACCTCTCGCAGTGTTTGTTGTATCGCTGGCGTCCCCAGCAGAAGCTTGACCTGCTCCTCAACAGACATGTCCGTCTGCGATGTGGTGTGGTCTTCATCAAACGTGGCTGACAAGGCCTCCACGACCGACCAGTCCCGCATCAAAAAGGCATCGGAGAACACTGTTGTGTGTTGAACAGAATCCTTTCCTTCACTCGCTGATGTGCCACGTGCGGCGAGGCGATGCTGGCACCGCTTGCGCACCGCCTCCACCGCGTTGTGCCAACGTCGTGGACTGAAGAAACCAAGCTGCTCATGCGTGCACCCCTCCACACACGCCACGAACGCACAACGTGAGGGCAGAAAGTGAGTCGGCGTCGCTCGCACAACGCGGTCCACAACCTCGAGCCACGTCTTCGTGCCTTCCAAGGTGTCTGAAGAAGCAACAGAAGAAGAGGAGAATGTCGCTGCGGCAGAGTCAGCATCCGTGAGATCGACCTTGCTAATCTCCTGCGAGCGTGTGTAGGGTGCCAGCGCCTCGTAGCAGTCCGGCTGCCCGTACGTGAACAGCAGCTGCCACGCTTTTTCGCTCTCCGTGGCCGCGGAAGCGTGCTCACGTCCGAGTAGTGCGTGGAGAATAGGTGCGCTCGTGCTGTTGAAGCGTGCCTCATAACACCATTGTCGCGGGAAGTAGCACACCCAGAGCCACTCTGTGTACCGTGGCGATTGACTGTCAGATGTTGGTTGCAAACGATCGATGAGATCATTCAGCGTGTGAGAGGCCGGCCGCCCGGCGCGCAGAAAAAGATGTGCGACAGACATGAGATATCCTAGAGATCGTGGGGGGGCGGAGGTTCCTTCGCGAGAGTGAGAGAGAGCGAGAAAAAGAAAAATGAAAATGCAAAATGAGAAAAGGGTGAATGCCGTGAGAAGAAAGACTTGAGTGACGCAAAGGCGAACGTTGATGAAGAGTTTCTTCCTGTTTTTGGTTGTTGCGGTTTTTTTTTTAATAGGGCTGGCGGAAATGTCGCTGCCCGCACGAGTCACACGCCATCATGTGAGATATCGCACAACGAATGAAAAGCGAGACTTCTGGATGGAGAATGAGCACGCAAGTTTTCCTGCGCTTCAGCACTGTTTGTCCGCTGGCGTTTACAGCACATGAACAGGGAGTCGACGTGGATGTATGTCAGAGGGAGAGGAAAATGCAGTGCCAAAAAAAGTGCAAAGTCACTGAATATATTGATTGTGCGCACACTCCCCCTGGTGTTCTTTCACTGTATCCTGATGATGTTTTTGTTGTGTGTGCGTGTGTGATGCGTGGTGACGCGATCATACGAAAACAAAAAGACTGATATAAAATTCTCAAAAGAGCATGTACAAGGTCAAAAGGAAAAAATATAAATTACTTTTTTTTTGTGTGTGTGTGTGTTCCAGCACGAAAACGTGTTGTTGTTGTTGTTGTTGTTGTTTAACGGCACACTGTCAGACGCCTGTTGATACGTCGTTTCGCAAAAGAAAAAAAATCGCTGTCACGTACGAATCCACTCTTCCGTACTTTGATTCTTTTGTTTGTATGTGACAAGTATTTTTGTGTTCTTCTAATTGCACGTTTCTAACACGCAGTTTTTTTTTTTGTGTGTGTGTGGTGGTGAAAAAAAAAAAAGAGGGAAAGAAAAAGAGACGCACGCACCAATGTAGTTGATTTAAAATGAGGTCAAATGTTGTTCAGCAAAAAAAAAAAAAAACAGGAACTGCGTGGTTTTCTGTCATCGTTGGTCTTGTCGCAGTTGTGTTTTAATCATCTAATAATCTAAAGAGTACAAAGAGCAATCACAGTGAGGGAATGGAATGGAATGGGAAACAAAGCAAAGCAAGCACGCATAATATTCGCTTTCTCTGAATATTGTACGCAGTTGTCTCACACACTGACGAAGTCTACAGACTTTTTGTTGTGTGTGTGTGATTGATTTTTTTGCTTTTGAGTATTCTCCATTTTTTTTTTTTAAGAGTTTGGGTCTTGGCAGCGTCACATCATCGTGCACGCTGGGCAGTACGCTGATTTCGGTGCCAGGGCGGGCTTCTTCTTCTTCTGTGCCTCGGCACGTTCGCTCGCTAGGGCGGCGATGCGGCTCTCCAGTTGTGCTACAGCATCTTCGCGATCCTGCTCCATCCTAGCAATTCTGGCTCTGAGGATCACATTCTCACTGCGGTGCATGTCCACAGCCGCGGCGAGTGCCGCGTGGCTTGTCTCGGCAGCTTCCAGCGCGCGTGTGGAGGTCGTGTGCCTGTCCGTGTGCGTCGCGCACTCGCCTTCCAGTGAGGCAATCCGTTCCTGTAGCGCGCGCTTCTCCTCCACGGCGGCGGCGATGGCGGCTTCATGGGCCTCACGCTCGGTCGTCAAGGAAGACTCCAAGGTCTGCACGCGCGCCGCCAGGGTGGCCTGCTGGGCTGCCGCGGCCCGCTCGGCCTGCTCGGCCGAGTCCTTGACCGCCGCGAGTTCGTCCTCCCACTGTGACCTCGCGCTCTGCATCATCTCGCGCGCAGCCTCCAGCTCTTGCTCCGCGACGCTCTTCTCAGCGGTCAGTGAGGTGAGGGTGGCCTCGAGGGTGCACATTTGAGCCTGCAGGGCGGCCTTCTCCGTTTGCCCCTCTTGTGCGGCGCTGTCACGGGCCTCAAGCTGTGCCTCAAGAGCCGCCACCCGCGCCTGGAGCTCGGACTTCTCAGAGACAAGCGTCGTCAGCGCCTCCGCGTGCGCCTCCATCTCCGCGAGCTTCTCAGTCATGGCCTGCTCCGCCACCTGTGCGGCTTCCAAGGCGGCCGTCAGTTCTTGAGAGCGGGCAGCCTCACCGGACAGACGCTCAATGGTGCGCTTGTGCTGGTCCAACTCTTGCTGAAGGGCACCGATCTTAAAATCAGTCGTGCGCTTCAGATCCTCAAAGACGCCCTCCAGCTCTGTGATGCGCTCGCCGCGGAGATCGAGTTCAAGCTTCAGCGCGCTGTACTCCTGGCGGTCCGTCATAGATGTAGCGTTGCTGTACACGCTGCTGCAGCTCGTGGAAGCGCGGCTGGTGGTGTAAGAGGAGCACGACGGGCTTCCTTCGGTTGAGCCGGTGGACTCCTCATTGCCGAGCGAGTCGCTGAGACGAGGTTCGCGTGGAGATGGCTCGCTGCCTCCAAAAAACATAGTTCTGAAGAGATTGGTTGTGTTTTTTTTTTTGTTTTTTTCGTGGGTGTTTGAAAGAGGGAGATTGTGTGTATGTCAAGTTAGTATTTGAGCACTTTGAAAGAAACGAAAGGAAAAAGAAGAAGAAAAAAAGTGAAAGTGAGAAAGAGAACCTAGTGACAACTAGAGGAATGACAAATCACACGAAAGAAGTTTGCCTGTTCATAAATAAACGATGTGCAATGGAGTAATATTATGTGAAAAAAAAAAGAATATCGTCAATAGGAGAAAGTGAGAAGACCACAACAACACACAAAAGGAAGCGAGTGGGTGAGAAAGGAGACGAGCGAGAAATTGTAGGTGGATGCGTAGTCACGTTGCCGTGGAGAGAGGAGGAAGTTTTGAAGAGAATCAAGAGCACAGTTCAAGAGGGGAGCAGGAATTCAGTGTGAAAGAAAGAGAGTGCGCTTCATCACGCATGTTCTCAGCCTTTCACAAAATAGGGGGGACGAAGAAATCAACAAGGCCAAGCATACGTTCTGCGACTACTATTAAATGGTTCTTTTCTTTTTTTGTTGTTTGTTTGCTTCTCCAATCATGAGAGCAACACAAAGGTGTAAACGAGCTCTGGTTCTCGCTCGGGTGCACTTGAAGTGTTTGCCGCGGTGGACATCTCTTTTGCTGTTGTTGTTTTTATGTTTGCTTGTTTTCATAGCCTCACTTGTTAGAAAGGAAGCGAATAGGGAAAGCAATAGACACTCGTGACGGTCCACGCGCTGGGCATGTGCACGGGAATCAAGACAAGCACATCATCGTCTTCGCGTGGTGTCGAGGTGGCACCACCGCACGCGACGCGCCGCACCCCGAGAAAGAGCGTCGTCTTCTGCGCCGGGCTCACTCCTGACGAATCACATTTGACCATATCGGCGAACAAAGCCATCTCGATTGTGGCACCGCTTTCCATTCGTGCACGCAGAGATTCACGCTTCGCGTCCTCTAGGCAGCGCACAAGGCCGCTTCGTTGGAGAGCCAGCAGCTGAACTGCTGACGAGGATGTGGCGTGGCACGTCCAGCTTGGAGTCGCCGTGTCCGCGCTCAGCCGCAGTGGCGCACCCAAGGTGAGCGGGCTTGTGATGATCGTGTCCGTGATGTCGCTGCGATGGCTCGCAGAGGGAGGGGCAAAGATGGCAAGACCACCAACATGACACGCCAAGGACCGATCGCGGCACGTATTCGTGAGCGCCACCGCGTTCACGACGAGATCCAGCGACGAAGAAGACGTGTTCATCGGCGTAGAGAGGCCAAGCTGGTCTGCTAGTGAGGCGGCCGTCGCACGCCACGTGTAGCGGCGGACGCGCCATAGCATGTGCGTTGCCTGACCGCTGCTGTCTGACTTCTGCGGGGTTGCCGTGGAGGGGTACTCGGCGATGAGCTCACACTGAGTTGAGTCGCTATCGCACAAATCCACGCGGTGGTAAACAAGCCCGCTGGCACTGGCACTGGCGGTGGCGGCTGGGGAGGGCACCGCAGAAGGCTGGCTGGGCCGGAAGAAGAGGCAGATGCGCCGTGATGTCGCCGCGAGGGCACCAGAGGACGAGGAGAGCGAGGCAGCCTTGATGTTCGTCGGTGCGTCGGACGGCTCCAGGTACGCGACGTCGACGTGGAGCAGCACAGTCGCGGTCACACGCCCCTCTTCGCCCTCTTCGTCGTCCTTGCTGGCCTGCGAAGCGCTACCGCGGAGAGGCACGGAGACGTACTCGTGGGTGTCGAGGAGCTTCACCGTCGATGCGGGCGGTACCAAAACGAGCAATGCGCGATCACCAAAGTAGACCTGCGGAGGCGCCGTCATCCAGGTCGCGGTCACGGTGTCGCCCTGCGTGCGGCCGCCCTCGCTCACGAGCGGCAAGCGGCACTGCAGCGGTGCCGTGGCGGCGGTCAGGTTTGCCGACGACGCGCCAGACGACAGCCCGTCTAGAGTCGGTCGCTGCCACGATGCCTTGTGCATTTGCTCGTCAGGGGCGAGGAACGCAAAGGCGGGGGGCTGATGGGCGGCGGAGAGCTGGCACCAGCCTGTGGCCGCGCCGGTCTGAGAGGCGGCATTGGTGCAAAGAACACGCCCATCTACGTTGAACGTCGTCCCTACGCCAGACACAAAGCAAGTCCAGAACCCCGTGGAGGCAGATGCGTTTGGTCGCAGCGGTGGCACCACTTCCACCGTGTGAGGTATGAAATCGTTCTGCATGCGTGACCACAGCCGGCTCTCTGCGCGCAAGAAGGTCTCCCGAGAGCCTTTTCCTTCAGATTCTGCTGTCCAACCCGGTGCGAAGAGGGCGACGGACAGACCCGATTTAGCCGCTTCATGCACCGCTGTAAAGGTGTTGTACTGGCCGCCGCCGTACATTTGGCGGCCAAAGACATCTACTCCGACGTAAATATCACGCTCGCGGCCGGCTGCGGCGGCCTTGGAGAGGGCCAAGTGCATTGGATTCCAGAAGTAGTTCGTGAAGATGCCGTCGCAGACGTCCATGAACGGTTTGTTTTTGGGGGTGAGCGCGTTTTGGTACGTCAAGCGGCCTTCTGTCGTCACCGCGTCATACCAGATGACGATGCCTGAGCCTCGCGGAAGTGCCTCTTGCAGCGCGGTCTTGAGCATCTTCGTGAAGAGCTCCAGGCGCTTCACTTGCGACGCGTTCTCCAGAGAGTTCTCAATGTTGAGAAGGTACCCATCGAACCCGTAGGCTACGCAGAGCTCGACGAGCTTGTTGATCGTTTCGCCCATCACTTTGGCATCGGTCAGCAGTGTCTTGAGCTCCGCCAGCCCTTCCGACCCTTCGGTGATGATGGTGCCGAGAACAGGCACGCCGCGGCGGTGCCCAGCCTCCACCCACTCGTAAGGCGGCACCGACACGCGCTGGTGCGAAAAGTAAACAAATATATCCATGAGCTGCCAATAGCTGACCGTGTAGGCATCCTCCACATCCTTGAGCACCGCCGTCTTCCCTGCCACGCCAGCGCTGTCCTCGAGAACAAAATGAGGATAATCGGCAGGTGTGTAGCCGCCCTTCATGTCGTGGCACACCAGCAAGTGCGTGCGGTCTTCACGTGCCGTGGAGCCCGCTGTGTGCGCCGCAGCTTCCTCTCTCAGCCGCTTCTGCGCAGTTGCGAGGGTCGTAGAGGTGATAACGTGTCGAGGCCGGAGAGGGCATGGCACAGCGCGCATGACTTTCCTCACCTCCGTCTTGCGTGCGCCGGCGTCACCGTTTGGGGCTGTTTGCGTGCTCGGCACAGGTACCGTGAGATACGCCGGCGAAGACGATGCGGGAGCTGTCCACGCACGCAGTCCCGCAAAGCTAGACCACGGTTTGCCGAGATCTGCCTGCACCGCCTGCAGGAGGGCATCGCCGACGTGAAGAGCCTCCACCCGCGCCCGCACCGCGGCCGGCACACACGCACGAAAGCACAGCACCTGCGCCACATGCGTCACCACGTGAGCCTTGCCACCGTAAGGAATGACACAGCGCCCAGCTGGCTCGTACACGCCTGCGTGAACCGCCCCTGGCGCACCCATCGGCGCACGCGCCACCCCAAAACGCCCGTGTGCACGGTAGACAAAGTCCGAGGGTGCGGTGTTCGCGGAGGAGGATGTCGAGGCGGCCTCACGCAGGGCCGCACGCACCAATGGCGCGGGCACCCACATCAACGCATCCGCGGCGGAAGTCGAGGTGTCACTCCCGTCCTTCGCGGGCACGCCTGCCTCACGCACGCAAAGCACGGCGAGGGCGCCAGAGACGTTTCGCTCCACACCACCTGCCGTGCAGATCTGACCGTGTAGGACCGGCTTCGAGGAGCCCAGCTCGCCAGGCGGCAGCTGGCACTTGCCGAGGCACAAGACAGACTCTCGCGATTGCTTCGGCGTGACGAGGATGGAGTACATGGGCTGGCCGCCCTCCTCCCCGACAGGGAAAGGTACATAGCCTGCGGGAAAAGGAAGAGCCGCGTAGCACAGCAGGTTCACGGGCGGCACCGCAGAGACCGTACACGGTGCTGTTTCTGGTGTGGTTGACGGCGCCGCGGAGGTGCTATTGGTAACGGCTCTCGTACCGGATGTGGACGTGGGTGTGGCGTCGGCCGTCGCCTCCTTTGCGCTCAAGGCAATAGCTTGCGCCGTCTCGACAGCCTCAATGACTTCGTCGAGGGCAGTGATGAGCTGTGTCAGCACGGGCTTGCTACCCGCCGCGTCTGACAAGTACCACTGCTCCGACCCCGGCGTGCTCGGGTGCGGACGAAGCGTGAAGCCAGCGAGACGGAGAATGTCCAGCGCGCCAAACGGCTCCAAGCGCTTCAGCTTGTTCGTGTAGGTCTTGCTCGCGGTGGAGAGCGCGCGGTACTTGGGGTCGGCCGGGAACGCGACGATCTTCTCCATCACGGTACGCAAAAGATTGAGGCTGGTGAGAGTTGTCTCGAAGCCGTCCGTCGTCGTGTCTCCATCGGCGATCAGCTCATTACTCTCTAAAGTGACCTTGAGAAGATCGACGTCCTCCTGCTCCGACTCCGTCAGACCCGCGCGGGGCGAGAGGAGACCGCGACAGACGTCATGAGAACTCGAAGAGATCGTAGCGGCAGAGGCCGCGGCAGAGGCCGGGAATCCGGGCACGGGCCCTGATGGTGAAGACGCGCCAGCGGCCGCCATGGCAGGAAATCTGTCATTTGGGGCGCTCGTCATTTGCTCCAGCGTAGGACGGATCATCTGGCCGAGCGGTGTGGCGAGAAGCTCAGGGATCATGTTGCGAACATCGGCAGGAATGTCGCACGACAACAAAAAGCGACACGCTGCTTGTGAAAAGTGGTTGCAGTTGTTCGTCAAGAGTTGGTAGTCGTTAGGGCCGAAGCGTTCAGCTACGCCACTGCTGTCGGCCACACCGCTGCGCCGTGCCTGGCACCATGCCATGAAGGCAGCCTCGCTCTTCTGCGTCGTGCCGAGCGTCTCTGTGCGGTAGGGTGTGCCAAAGCGCGTGCGGCCCGGGGACGGGCCCGCCACGATACCGACGCCACCGTCGAAGTAAAACTCCTTCCCGAAGACGACGATAGATGTGTGCCAAATGCCCTCCAAAGAACGGCCAATCAGCATGGGAGCCATGGTCCTTGCCATGCCGTTTGTCAGATCATAGCGATACAGCTGAACAGAAGACGAGGACGTCATTGGAGAAAGGGGGAGAAAAGAGAAAGAGAAAGAGAAAGAGAGAGAGAGAGAGAGCAACCGCAATAGAGAAGTACAAATCAATAAATAAGTGTTGTGTGAGCTGAACGAAAAGGTGTCGGCAGGGACGAGAAGAGAGAGAAGAGAGAAAGGAGGGAAGAACGAATTGACAGTGTGAAAAAAAAAACAAGGAGCGGGTGACATGCTCGTGTGACGCGGTGCAGCGCACGCCTCGTTCTGTTGAGGCGGCGTGTCGACAGGTCTTCTTCTACACATCTAGATAGCACACGGCACCGGCACACAAGCAGCGGCAGTTCAGAACGCAATCGTGCAAATGGTCGCTCTCTGGGCGACTTTATTCGGTGTATCATTGTGTGTCTGTTTTGTTGGTGTTACGTAGCGGCATTGCTTGTGGTGGCCACTTGTCACGTTTTTCTTCTGCATCGTTTTGTTTTTTGTTTTCAATTTTGGGGGACTGTGCTACTGTCGTGGCCGCTTCACTCGTTTCGGGTCTGACACCTCTTCGTCAAAGAGGAAGTGCGCAATGGAGGGCAGGTGCTGCTGGAGAGTCTTCTCGTAGGCCTGCAAGTCCCCATCTCCACATGGAAATCGTGACATGGGGTGCTTGCTCGCGCCCACCGTGCTCCCCCACGATCTCTCTGCTGACACGCGCAGAGATGTGCTAGTCGCCGCCCCCAGACCGTCCATCGGCGGTCTCGAACTGAGCAGCGGGTCAAGATCACCGCGAGCACTCGGCCTCACGTCGGCAAGATGTGCAGTCGCAGAGGGAAACGCTGTCCTCGCATGCGCCGTTGCCGCTGTGTTTGTCACAGGAACACCCGCGCCGCGTGCAAACACTTTGGCCTCCTTCTGCTCGTGCTTCATCGCGTGCAGAGCAAACGCATCGACTGTCCGAGACGCGTGGGAGGTGCTCGTGGTGAGCATCAGGCCGCACACAGGGCATGTCCCTTCTTGCGTCGTCATGAGCGCGGCGGACTCAAAGCAGCTCGTACACACCACAGCCCCGCAGCACGGTCGCGTGCGAGGTTCAAACGGCGCCAAATCACACAACGCGCACACCTCTTCACTGTCCGCCTCCTCCTCCTTTGCTTCGTGTAGCCCATTCTCTGTGCGCTCTTGCTTGACACTCTTTTGTCTGCCAGGCGCGACAGGAAAGCGTTTGGCCGCGACGCGGGTCGCCCTCTCCAGCTCATGCGGATCGCGCGTTGAGGCGCTATGTCCGCCGTGTGCGGGAAGCACGCCGCCCAGCACTGAAGAAGATGCGTTTCCGAATGACACAGAAGAGCCCTTGGCATCTTCCGTGCGTCGTGTGCGTACCAAAGAGGACATGGCAGCGGCGGCCTCCACGGCGAGCTCGCCCTCTCGTTCACGCCGCTCTTCATCGCGCTGTTGAGCCTCTTCGGCGGTGGCGAGGGCGTCTTGCAGTTGCAGCACGGAGATGTTCACGGTGATGCGGTCGTAGTTCTTCAAGATCGTGTTCTTTCCAACAGGCTCTGTTGTGACGACGCTGCTGCCCGGCGGTGAGGTGATGCGAACGACATCCAGCTTGTACCTATTCTCGTTCACGCTGTTTTCACGCACCAGCTTCGACAACACCTCGGACAGAGGAATCGACTCGCCAGGGAAGGAGATGGTGGCATTGCGTCCCTGAGCCGCGGGGTGGTTGCCAATAAGGCGGTACTGGATGACGCCAACAATCTCCATCCGAAGAAGAAGAATACAAGATCCAAAAGCAATTAAACAAAAAGAGTTTATACCTCACGTGCGAAGAGGTGTGCTTCTTCGCGCTCTGTTCGGTTTGTTTGAAGAAAAGGGAAGGGAACGAGGGGGAGAGGTGTTGTCCGAGAAAGTGATACGACGAGATGAACGCGTTGATAAGATGCCATTCAAGTACAGGAGACAGAGGGGAAGACAAGAACAACCGCACAGGCGTGTGTAGGTGTGTGTGTGTGTGTGTGTGTGTGTCCTATGGCTACGCCTCATGTAGAGAGATGCTCGCGGTGCCCGGTGACAAAACAGCAGCTCTTTTCATACCGCGTGCCATCCTAGCGCCACGAAGCGAAGACAGTTCTTAAATCAAGGAAAAAGAGGGGGAGAATGGAGACAACAGTACGTCGTTCTCGCATCTCAACCCGATGAGACGGAAAAGGGACTAGTCGATGAGCTAGAGAGACAGCTTAGCCGTTCACACGCGCATCAGGTTTTTTTTTATTGTGTGTGTGTGTCCTTGCTGGCTGCTAGCGCTCAAGTGAAGATCATTTATTCTGTTTGTTTTTTGTTTGACTTTTTCGGAATTGTTGAGCATGTACAGGACGGCACGTGTATGTGCACACAAAAGACAGAAGGAAGCCACGAAAACGAAAAACGGCAACATATTGTACATAACTATAGTAATCTTCCATAAAGCAGAGATGGGGGAAAAAAAGAGAGGGAGGTGAGAAAGAGAACGACTGCTATCACACGCGGTCTCTCTCTCTCTTTTTTTTTTTTTGTGGTTGCTACTTCCGCGTTCTTGGAGAGGAGAGGGGAGAGGGGGAGGGGGAGGGGGGGCACTGTTTCCTGCTTGGGTGTCAATCTACAGTCTTCTCCTTCCACGCCGTCATGGGATCGCTGCTAACACTGGCCAAAATGTTATTCTTGTTGCTATCCCACGCCCCCACAACCTTCTTACCGCGCGGTCCGGCACCGGACTTGTACACAGTACTTCCATCTGCATCAACGTAGTACTGCTCAGCCTCCGCCGTCGCGGCTTGCCGTGACTTGAGCATCTTGATCGCCTCTTCAGGGTCCATGTCTCCGTAGCCGAGCGCCGCCAATGCATTCACCCCGTCAAACTGGCCCTTCGGCTTCGTCGTGCGCTTGACGACACCACCGTTCGCGCGCAGGCGGTCTTCGTCAACCACCACGCTCGGTCGCTTATTGAGTGAAGAGGAGGCGTGCGCGGAGGCTGGGTTGGCAAGTGTGCGAGCAGCCTGCTGCTCCTGCATGTGATCCCGAGCCTTGAGATTACTCCAGTCCACGGTCTGAAGATAGTTGGAGCGGTCTTTGGGGTACGCCTCCGCGTCCGGCGCGACGTACTCCTTGTGTTCAAGGCTAATTGGAGTGTAGTCCGCCTGACAGCCCGTGAAGACCTCGCGAAATTGGTTGCGGCGGCGGTTGTGGTGATCCACGTCGCCGGTGCAGTGCAGAATCCACACCTTCGCCTTTTGCTTGCCTACCTCCGTCAGCGTTCGGCCGTAGTTTTTGATCATCAAGTTCGCCTCTTCGACATCCATTGTTCGCGTCAGCGTGCTGCGGTAGCTGGGCTCTGGCTTCTGTGCGTCTTGTGCGTAGATCTCCGCGCAAATCTCGCGAAGAAGCCGCCGCTGAGGACCGGAGGCGGTCATGTTGTACCAATACTCTACACGCTCCACCTCGGAGGAAAGAAAGATATCATGGTATGCCTCGTTCATGAGGTGCCAGCGGGATGAGGCCACCTCGGGCTCCTGCTGATGCAATTTGCGGCGCGTGTTCATTGTTACTTTTTTTTTTCAGCGACGTAAAAAGGGATGACCTGGTTTGTTTTTTGTTTTCGCCAAATCACTGCGTGTGCTTGTTAAACACACAACTGATCCTTTGTGAGTTTCTGTATGTGTGTGCGTGAGACGCAAGCTGTCAGCCAAGCACGTAAGATACAAAAAAAAAAAGTGGGAGCATGGGAGAACGATGGAGGCGAGGGTGTAAAGGATGGATATGGAGTGGTTTATGATGTGGTGTGGTGGCTACAAACGTGTCTGTGACGCAATGGTCGTGCCTGTTGCCTCGCGGGGGGGGGGGGGGGCAGAGAGCGATAAAGGAGATCGTCTCGAAAGCGCCAAAGAGAATGGTGTTGTGTTGTGGTTACCGATATGATGACGCTCAACGCATGAGAGAGGCGGGGAACGCATAGAAAGCTCAAGCTCAAGCTGGGTGATTGCGTTTCTCTGGTTTTCCAGAATTCTTGGAGGGCAATTGAAAGAAAAGATTGTATCTAGGTGTGCGCAGACATCGTAAATCGCAACTAACGCGTGCAGTAAAAAAAAAACAGAAAAAGAAGGGGAAAGTAGTCTAGATGTATCCAAAAGAACGCAAAGTAAGAATAATAACAATCGAGACCAGTGCCTTCATCACGACACGTTCATCTGCGCCATCAACTCCTCATTGGCCTTCTGCGCAATGTGCATCAGTTGTGTCATGGTCACGCTCATCCCAGTCGACGTCAGCGGCGTCTGCACGACCGAAGAGCTGTTCACGCTGATGATGCCGCGGAAGCACTTGGTCCAGACATCATACACCTTCCCATCGCACGTGAGGAGGTCTACACTGCGCGACGCGCTCGTTTGGGCATCGTAGAACCACAACGTAAAGGCACCATCGACAGGGAGCCGCGCGCGGTGGCCTCGTCCTTCGCGGCAGCCAATAATCGTCTCTGGAGAGACCAAGAACGGCCGGAAGGAGGCCGCACGCGGTGTCGCCGTGAGGCCAACAAGTTGCTCTAGTGGAATTGAATCCTGCACCTGCACGCCGGTCTGGTGCATAGTCCAGGAGAGAAACGGAATGAGGTCGGAGTTAGAGGCTCGCCGATCACGTGGCATATTGCGAATGCGGAAGAACCGCTCTTTTGGCCATTTGCCGGGTGCGTAGTAGATAAAGTACGACCCACCGCAGCAAATGGTGAGATAATGGAGAAAGAGGTCAGACATGTGGTATTCGATGAGTTCACGGTAGCGAGGCAAGTAAATACCACGCGCTTGTAATAAGGAGAGGACCACGCTGTGCTGAGGGTGCCGATTCCACTGAAAGGGCAGCGTCTGTGAGCGCTGGAGCAGCTCCGGTGGGATAACCGGTGCGGCGTCGAGGTCAAGATCTGTCTCGAGCGCGCCCATGCCGAACGCACCAACAGGAGCAGCGCTCCCATCTGCATCACCTTCTCGGCCGCCATGACCCCGTCGTCCTGAACGGTGTCGCCTGCGCCGATCGTTGGTGCTCTCATCACTGTATGTAGAGTCATCCGAGTAGGACGAAGACGAGGAGGAGTCCGATGCAGATGATGATGTGCGGCTCTTCAAAGACGAGCCAGATCCCTTCCGTCTAGAGGCGCGACGACGAGCGTGGCGCTTGTCGCGCCTACTACTGTTGCCACCACCACCACGCGATGTGTCATGATCACGTCCTTGTGGGGTCTCCCGTCGCCAGCGGTCTGTGCTGTGCACAACGCCAAATCTGTCCGCTGCTGAACCTTCATCGCGGTAGCCTGTACGGTCACGCCAACTCACCCCGTCACGCGCACCGCCAGCGAAGATATTTGGGTCAACGCGGCGCGTGTCCTCCCGGTCTGTCCAACGGAATCCACCCTCTGTGCGCGCATCCTGACGCTGCCTCTCTTGCCGCCACTCACCACCTTGACGGTAGCGAAGAGGGCTAATGCTGACATAGCGTTCGTCAGTCCCGTACCGGCTTGAGGTGGCGTTGGCGTGCACGTCTGCGGTGTCCCATCGTCGGCGCGTCGGTGCATCCAGAGAGTCCACCTCACTCGCTGCGCCGCCACCACCACGAGCAGCAGCAGCAGCACCACGCCAACCCGCATCGCGACCAGTAGCGTACGAGCTTGAAACGTGAACAGGTGCGGGCGAGGGCCGTCTGTCATTTGTGCGATTGTCGTTTGTGTAGGAGCGCTCAAAGGAGCTGAAGCCGGTGTTGAAAGAGGTGTAGCGCGTGTCTGTCGTGCGCGTCATGGTGGAGGGGGCTGCAGAGTCGGCGAAACTGAGCTGCGGCACGAACGGCCGCGTCGAGTTGAACGGATCGTGCATGAGAAAGAAAGAAGGTGTGAAGCAAAAAAAAAAAAAAAGGCAACGAGATCCGGCCAAAAAAAAAACACACAGCGGATGAAGGGCCGATGACAATAATAATAATAATACAAGTTAATGTAAAGATCTCGGCTGCGTGAAAGGGAATTGTGAGAAACCACAAAAAAAATGAGGGAAAAAGAGAGAGACACACACACAATGGCAGCATAAACAGTAATCAAAGAAGTGAGCAGGGCGGCAGGAACAAGCGTTTATGTGAGTATGAGCAGTCTCGGGTAGTGTTGGTGTAGTTTCTCCCTTTCTCTGCTTGTCGACATGCAGACATATCGCTGGTACACGCAGAAGAGCACACATGCTGTGTGGCCAAGAA
>JASANS010002289.1:0-47713 GCA_030849605.1 Wallacemonas sp. 195SL | reverse complement strand
CTTCAGAACGATCTTCTTGGTGGTCTTGGCCTTCTTGTGGAAGATAGGCTTGGTCTGACCACCGTAGCCGGACTGCTTGCGGTCGTAACGACGCTTACCGCGGGCGTACAGGCGGGCCTTACCGGCCTTGTACTGCACGACCTTGAAGCTCTTGTGGGCGTTGCACCGCGCATCCGGGCAGTGCATCACCTTCTTCTTGGGGAAGTTCACCATTGGTGCTAACTGAGTCGAATGGAGAATGGTACGCAAGCGAGATGAGGAGAGGGGGAGGGGAGGGAAGTACAGAGATGCGATCCTGTTCAAGTCACGCTGCAGCAGGGATGAGCGCTGTCAGCGGAGAGTGGTAAACAACGTGGAATACAAAATATTACTCTGTATGCAGTCTACAAAGACAGGCGCTGAGAGAGGGACGCTATATATATGTGCTAGTATTGAAGGCACCCTTTTTGTGCCCACGCAGATTTGAAAGAGAAATCAAATTCGTACTTTTTTTTTTTTTAGTGTAGCAAATGGGCGACACCTTCGAGGTGTCTGAGCAATCTAAGCAGTACAACAGTACCGGAGACATGACAGCATCGCCTACACTGACTGACTAACTGCTTGCCTCCGCGTATTCGTCCGTCGCGCTGGCAGCAGTTTGTTCTCGGCAGTCGTAGGCGTAGAAGTTGCGATAGCTCAGCAGGATCGGAAGGATGGTGGCTTGCTGGCCTGACTGTTCGACGTCGTGCAGGGTGATCCACTCGTGCCAGGCTGGGTTGATCATGTCGACAATTTCAGACAAGATGGACTGCCCGGAAATGTCCGCCATCAAGCCTTGTGACACCAGCTCTGAGGCGAGCTCGTTGCAAAAACAGCGCAGGACACGCAGCTCTATCTTGGTGTGCGTGTCGTCAAGATCTAATATGCGCCAGATATATTTGAGCGCCGGCACTGTCGCTGCGTGCTCGGTGGCTATGACGAAGTTCAGGTAGGTTTTGTAGTCCATAATGTGTCGTGGGCCGGTGTGTGGCACGTGGCACTCGAACACGCGGTCCACAGCGAGTGCGGTGAAACTGTCGTTGCTATAATGGCGCAGTTCATCGCGTGTGAGCACGCCATCGCCGTCAGTGTCGAGCGCGGTGAAGTGGTCATAGATGCGACCCATCAGAGCGAGGGAAAACCAATTATCCATACTCAGAACATCGGGCGGAAGAAATTCACTGGAGAACACGTTCCAGAACAGGGCACCCCGCCGCACCTTGATGACAGTGCCTTCTGCTTTGTTGGCGTCACTTTGGGCGTCGCCGTCGTCATCACCGTAGACGTCCGATAGAGGGCCGACACGAATTGTGTAAACGTCATCCAGAGCACTTCCGTCCCCCTCGAAACCCTCCACCACCGCATTCACCGTGTCATCATCTGCGGCCGTGGGGTCCACAAGGGTAGCGAGCACGTCCACAGGACAGCCAACTGGAAAGATGCATACGGCGTCTTGAGCATCACTCTCGAAGAGGCGCAGCAGCTCCGAGAACACTTCGCTTCGCATCAAGGCGTCGATTGGGATCGCACCGGTGTGGCGCGTGTCACACATGAACATGAACTTACGGGAGCAGTGACAGAGATAGTAAGGGTGCATCCACGGTGGCATGTCTCGCACAAGCCGCAGATGCGGCACCAAAGACGACACGAAGTGCTCCACATCCTCCTGTGACAAGCCGTTCGAAAGCGGCGAAGAGGCGCACGGTGCACAGGACGGTTGCGCCGCGCGTTCAGGATGCCCGGCTGACAGCGCCATTGTTTCTGACGGCTCAAGTACTCGCGGCACCACCGACGCGAGAAGCTCAAGCTGCACGCGCAGACGAAACAAGAGGAGTCGCTTGGCTGCAAATGCGTAAAGAGGCACTGCCGCCACTGTGCCGTCCTCAGCGCGTGCAAAGGCCAGAAACGTGGCGGGAGACAAGAAGGGGTGGTTGAAGTATATCTGCTGTCGCCGGCGTTGGTCAGCCGCACTGGTCAGGCCCTCATCATCATCGCCAAACAAGAACTCGAAAGACACTTTATGAAAGCCATCGTAAGTCAGTCGCAAATCATCGTATGAGTCTACCTCTGCCTCCTGTTCTTGATCCGTTTCACAGACAGTGTGTCGGAAGCGGTGTTTGACCACCAGACCCCAGAGCGTTGCTGGACTCGTGTTGACGGCCAGCTCAGTCATGTGGTCTTGCATGTACGCCTTTTTCAGTTGGCAAGCTTCTGCCAGTACAGACTTTTCATCGGCGCGAAACACGGCGCGGAGCGGTGGCATAAGAGGCATAGCTCCTTTCCTTTGCAAAAGTCGACGCACCAACAAACGATCAGTAAAGACGAGTCGAAGTCCCTATGCAGGTGAATCGAAAAACAAAATGTATATCGCAAGACAGTGTGCCACTACCCAGGTGCAGAGACATAGAGAGATGAGAGAGGGAGATGGTGCGTGGTCAACACTGTCAGACATGATCGTGGTAATGGGATACACACTTGTTGGGTTGGCGTAGCATGGTACGAGTAGCTGCGTGCCGTGTGGGGGTGTAGCACTCCCATCCACGCCAGTTAAGGGCAGTGAGGAGGATCACAGCGGGGCAGTTACGTAGGTGACAGAATTGCTGAAAGAATAATCAAGTACCATCGCAGAACGTTCTCAATAACACAGTCGGTTTACTTCACTTGTTCCATTTTCGGTCTGTGATACACTTCACGGGCACGGTTGGCCGCACTCACGGCAGTCCTTGCACGACGACGCGTTGCAGTAGCCGCACGTGCACGTCCAGTAGCCACCAGAAGCGGGTGGTCGATCCTCCTTCTCATGACATCTCTTGCAGCTTGTCCTGGATGCAAAGTTGAGATATCCGCACGCAGGGCAACCCCAATCGCCTTCGTGACGGCGACCTACCGGGGGCGCGGCGGAAAGCGGAATCGGCCGTTCTTGGTCACACGTCTCGCACCGCACCGCATCCGATGCACTTGCACAGTGACAGGCCGTACACACCCACGACGCCGTGCCCAAGGGTACTGAGCTTTGCATTGGATCAGCAGAGATCGGTCGCGCAGTACTGCACCGCATGCATGCACCGCGCGAGCGAAAGTTGTGCGTGCTGCATTCCGGACAGCGCCAATCACCTGGGCGGAAAGGAAGCGTCTTCTGCGACGACGTCTCGGGATTGGCATTGGGGGTCCAGCTCGGCGAGTGTGCACGCGGTGACGCGCACACGAGGCACACTCGTCGTCGTGCAAAATTGTGCGCTCCACAGGCGCAAATCCAGTCTCCATTTTTGAACGCAGCCGCCGACGCCGCGTGAGTGGAAGGCACGGCACTTGACCCAGGATGAGCAGAACCAGAGGACGACATCTGCCGCGTGGGAAACCGATCCCCGTTCGTGAAAGACGGCGGCTTGGGGGCATTGCATTGGAAACAAGCGTCCCGAAAGTGGTAATTGCTAAATCCGCACCCGCACGCCCACGCACCTCGCGCCACATGACTACACTGGCGAACAGCAAATACCAGCGGTGCCCCGGGGCGTGACAGGTATCTCTGAAAGCATGGCCTGGACTGAAAGAAACGTAGCATCATTGCTATGCTGCAGTGATCGGGGATAAAACACACGCACACATAAGAACAGGGGGAAGAAAAAAGGACACACCATATCAAATCAGTCACGGAAAGTAGAATAAATAGAAGACGGCGGAGAGTAGCAACGTGCGGGATGCATCGAAGGAAGGGAGAAGGTAAGTTCGCTGCACTAGGAAGAGCAAAGAAAAAATGTATATATGCAATGCAACAACTGTTCTCGAATACTGGCTGAGCGTTCAAGGCGTCAACTTTCTGGGAATCAGCACAGGAATGCACAAGGGACGCATCACAGAGCCCAGGTGGGGGGAGACGGTTGCCGGATACTGACGCCTACACACACATACCCCTCGTAATATTACCCGATATGGCATTCATCGAGGACGCTTGGGGGATGTACTGGCTGCCCGCTCGAGTACTTATCACCTCGGCGTGCACACTTCGTCGCCGGAAATCTTTTCGCGATGAGCCGGCTTCTAAAACACACGTGCGTGTTACTTTTTTCGGGATGGGGAGAAAACTGTTGGTTTGGCCACGTATTCTTACCGATACACAGGGGGGGGGGGGACGAAAATAACAACATCAACCAAACAGACACAGAAGCACAGGAAAAGGAAATGAAGTGTCAAATAAACAAACACAAAAAAACACACCAGATAAAGAGCAAAAGCCCGTGCCGTCACCTCGCTACAGTCTTGGAATGAGCCCAGATGCATATTGACCGTCAAGGTCACACCAGAGAGCGCCAAACAATCACAGCTAGTGACAGGTGCGGAGACGTGTCTCATCAGACACACGCCCACACACCCACGCACACAGGCGCTCACTACAGCTCATCGTTCCACAAATCGTCGAGATCAACTTTTGTCGCGGGTACAGGAGCGGGGTCAACGTGTGTGATGGCCTCCTCAGTCGGCTCCTCAGTCAGCGCCTCAGTCGGCCCCTCAGGCTGTACGTCATCCGCAGGAGACACCACTTCGGGCGGCTGGAAGGCCGGTGCGGACGGTGCGGGTTCGGCCACTGGGAGCTGCACCTCGCGAGTAGGTGAAACCTCAGCTGCGAGAGTTTGCGGCTCTTCCGCCGCGGGTTCACTTTGATGCACGTCGGCCACCGGCGTTTCGCTTGAACGGTGCAGATCCACACCGGGAAACAAGTTTGGGTAGGAGGCGGGATTAGCGATGGCCTCTTGCATACGCGGGGTGTCGGTGAGGGAGAGCTTCCACTTGGCAACAGCATCCTCGATGCACTCTGGTGCGTACGTGCGGGCGTAGAATGCGGCCTCGCCTGCTTTGCCTGTGGAGAGCAGGAGATCAACGCAGTCCCGATAGCGTCTACAGAGGTGAAAGCAGGTAAAGGCCACGTTGCCCTTCCCCTTTGCCACGCAAAAGTCGCCCAGCTTGGACAAAGATGCCATATCATTCAGCGAAGAAAAGATCAGCAGCAAGCCACTGACATCATTGCACTTCCACAAGCAATCGGTCGCCACATCCACGCGTGCCTGCTCCAGCGCGATATCTCCCACCTGCTTCCACCGCGCTGCCGACGGCGCCTTTTCGGTGAGCTCCATTGCGAGTGACAATTGCTTCAGCTCGATCGCCAAGTCGAACTTGTGGTCGTCGTCGGTGGTGACCGTTAGCGCCTCCTCGAGCAGGCCTCGTGACTGCAGAAACTGTGCCAGCTTGTATCGAGCACCCTCCTCAATGCTCGGGAGCAGCCGAGCGGCCGCGTCAAAGTCCTCGCGCACGATCGCGGCCATGTACTCGACAACATTGACGCGCAACAGGTAGCTCGTGATATTGCGCTCCTTGTCAATACAGAAGACTCGGTTCTCTCGCGCGACATAGCCGAGCAGAAAGTGGTTCTTCGTGAGCACCGCCAAGTTGTTGATCTCACCGCCAATGTAGTAGCAGAGCCGGTTCGCATCGTTGACGAACACAAGGCAATCACCAACCCATGTCAGGTCGCGTACCTTTTCGTCGACCTGCTCGATTACGTCGAAGGAGAAGTCGAGTCCGTCGGCGCCGAGCGTGTCGTGCTCTGACAGGTACTGCGCCACTTCTTCCGCGTTGAACTTTAGGAAGAAGAGAGCATCCGTCACGAGCGCCACAAGCTCGCCGCTGTGACTCCACTCCACAGCCTTTGGACTTTCATCGATTTGGCGGATGGGACAGAGCCGCTCCCAGTCGTAGAAGATCACGCTTCCGGGCAGGCGCACCGTCAACAGCGGACCAGCAAACAGTTTGTCGGCCACACCAGGCAGGTTGACAGTGGCGCGTTCCTTGAAGCCCTTAAAAACGGTCACGGTAGTCGACTGCAGCACGGCGTAGGAGCCACTTTCTGGACCCCACACAAAGGAAGTACACGGCCCGTACGTTTTTGGCCGCAGTCCGAGTGCTGAGACGATGGTATATTCGCGCTCACCGACAAGCGCAAAGAACTGCCCGCCTGGGCCGTGCAGGATGGTCTTTGGGCTTGCTTCCACCGTGCCCAGGTCCTTGGACGCCACCGTCAGGACCTCACCGTCAGCGGTGTCTTCGCCAATGCCCTTGAGATCGATACGTGTCAGGTCGTTGCCGGTCGCCACAAGCACACGCCCGTTGCTGTCCATCGAGTAGACGGGCTTGTCATCGCCGATCTTGTAAACCGCCACGCCATTGTCGAAGCCGACAATCAACGCATTCACGTGGTGACGGGCAGCCATGCACCAGCCACGCCCCATGCGTGATACATTCACATTGTGCAGAAGGCGAAACGTTTCTGTGGAGATGACTTTCATGTCACCATCTTCGGCGACGGAGAAGATGAGCGGCAAGTCGGGGTGGAACAGCACGGCGGTGACGTTAGCCGAGTGGAACTGAAAGGTCTGCACGCACGCCTTGGTTTGGTAGTCCCACAGTCGCACCGACTGGTCATCTGACCCTGTGAGGAGGTATGGCTTGTCACCACGAGGGTAGTACTCGACGCAGTTGACGCCGTCCTCGTGGCCCTCGAGCAAGAAGTTGGGAACGGGGTTGTTCAGATTCCACACACGGACGGTCCCGTCCAAGGAGGCAGACGCGAACGTCGACAGGTCGTTTGGATTGAAGCGGACAGCCATGCAGTAGTACTCATGCGCATCGTACGTCATCTGCAGAGCCCAGTCCTTGCTCCAGTCCCACTGACGAATTGTCATGTCATCTGAGCACGTGAGAATCACGGGGAACTGCTCGTGCACCGCAATGTCGCGGATGTAGTCATCATGCGCCTGGAATATTTTTATGCGCTCCATCGTGTTGTAGTTGTACACCCGGATTTGCATGTCGTCAGCACCGCACGCGAAGGCCTGCAGCCGTGGAATGAAACGAGCGCAGCGAACAGGTAGATTGGAACCCGTGTCGAAGGAGCGAAGCAGCGCCTGTGTGTCATAGTTCCACAGGTGAACAACGCCAGTGTACATGGCACCGATAAAGATGGGCTCCTTTGGATGCATGTCCACCATCTTGACACGGTCAGAGGGGATGCAGTATTGCATCTGCGGCGCGGTGGCTGCAGAAGACATCGTGGACGTACCGCGCAGCGACCTGATGGGACGGGGCAGTAAAGCGGTAGGCAGGTGGGAGCGAAGCTAGAACGTGCTCCTTGTTTCACTGGTCTGTGTACACTGTATTGCTTTTCCTTTCCTCCGTGTTGGCTACGGTGCCTTTGCTAACTGGAATACTCCGAATTGAGATTTCTGTGTGTTTACTATTTTGTAGATGCCACAGTGTTGGAGAAAGAGAGGGAAAAATAGGGGTGGGTGTCGACAGCCTGTGGACTCGGGCGGGGAGGAGAGGAGTCGCTTGAGATGAGACGGCGTATACCACTAGTTGCTCATCAGGGGTCATGTCCTTGCTGAGAGACGATTGCAACCCAGAGTGGCGACGCCAGGACTACGGAGTGATCGGCAATGCACTCATGGGCTGAATCCAGGTGAGACCAAAACGAAGAATGCGATGAGAAAACGAAGTTGCACAAAAGATAAACGGGGAGATGCAGCTCTTCTACGACGCTCACCAACTGCGTTGCACATTCAGTGAGTTCGATGATGCTGCACAGTTCCACAGTGTCGTTGACAACACGCAGAAAAAAAAATGAAAACGGCGCACCGAGCAACAGACAGTTGAAAAGAGTGAAAAAGTCACGGACAGAGGGGAAGAGAGAAAGAGAAAAGAAAAAAAAAACGAGTCCCTTGGGTTGAAAACCGAAGGCCGAGACAAAACTTGTCATGTCTGCGACTGCCCCCCCCCCTCCTTCACGTGAGCTGCTGAGAATAACAGATTGCCACGACAACAGTACGGAAAGATATGAAAAAAGACACACACACACACACGCAACAGACAACTCCTGCAAATATAGTATGCACATATCTAGCGACACATCCACTCTTGCAAGGTAGGGGGTCAGCGGTCCATCACGCTACTGCTCATCGCCTCCTCCTGCTGCCAACAAGCTGTTGATAAAACAACATGTGTGCACCACGTCCATTTCCCGCTCGTGGCCATCCCAGTGCACACGCACACGCCCCATTTCAGGGTAATCTATCATAACAACGTTGCGGTGGGTGTTGTTGACGGGCTTCTTGGTGGAGCCATCTTGCAGTTCATTTCGCCCATTCCAGCGGTAAAACCACTGGAGCACTGGCGAGTTTGTCTGCTGCGCCAGTTGCTTCATGTTTTCCTCCTGAGAGAGGGCTTCAACGGTAAAGACACTCTTTGCGATCTGGGCGGTATTGGGCGACGATACGCACTGAGATACGCAAACACAAGTCGCAAATTTGCCCGGCTCCGAAGCAGCACCCTCTTTGCCTTCCCTCAGATCTTTGTCCAGTGCATCCACGAGTTCCGCTGGAAGAGGCTTATTTTTCCACGACGATTTCAAGTGGCCCGAGCGCACGTAGGCAAACGGGAACCTAGCGGCATCAAACTTACGTCCGACGAAGAGGAAAATACGCTGCTGAGGGTTCGCGTCCCAAAGTTCATTCAGCGGTGTGTTGAGTGGCGTTGAGTTGGGTATGCAACGATCAGCAATCGCGCCAAGGGCATCGAACAGAACGGCGGGGAGGTCGTCGTCACTAACCCCGTTGACGTGCTGAATGTCAATAATGATAAATTCGTTGCGCGACGCCTCGGAGTTCAGAAACAAAAGGAGTTCGGCCACCATTGTCTGCAAGGACACGGACAGTTGGCCATGCTCAGACCACAGACGGTGCGCCTCGTCCTCGGGATGCGGGGTTAGGCGCCAGTCCATGTAGCGAATGCCGAACTTGAGCTGCTCCAAAATCGTCATGGAGTGGCATCTGGACCACTTGGAGGCGGTTGGCTTGGCGAAAAAGCGCACAACACTGGCGACCGGATTAGATTGCTTCCCCAGGAGCCCAGGAGCTGCCGCACCGAACGGAGATTGCTTCTTTATATTGTAAGTTGCCGTGTCATGCGTGCCCGGGATGCGTATCTCCGTGATGGGAAAGGCACCAATGTGCGGACGCAGATCGCTCATCCACGAGGCTCTACGGTACCTCGGAGACGAGACTTCATCCGGCGTATTCATCTGTATGTGAGTATGCTCGTGCAATAATAAGGTTGCCACGTGATGGGGTCGCACAAGGAGGACACAAGCGAGCAGAAAAAGGCCAACCGAGTACAGACGGCACTCAATGTGCTTCGGTAGTTCACCAAGTGACACGCGCTTCAGGTGCGAAAACGGAGGACAAGTTGGAAAAAAAAAAGGAACCCAAGAAGAGAGAGAGAAAGAGAGGGGGAGGGGAAGCGATAGAGTATCTTTTGGAATTGTGAATATTCTAGCCACACACACACATACACACGGCATGCCGGGTGTTTGGGTTGTGTTGCTCTCACTTCATGACGATTAAGCTGCGCACACATATGGCCGCCTGGCTGAACAGGGTCAACAGTCTTGTGATTTTGGCTCCAGAACACTTGTGCTGCTCGTGCATTCCACATTTCTTGCGTGCAAACCCTCGCTCCGTGCATAAGAATACGAGGGTCTGCGTCACTCGCGTACACTGAAAGCATGTGGACAATTGCCACAAGTCACCGACTAGACTCTTTGTCGTCCGGTCTTCTTGTTGTAAACAGTGAACAGGTTCAGGCGTACGTCGTCACAGTTGACAACATTGTCGTTCTTGTTTGATTTGCCTTCTCTCATTCATTATATCGTTACCACGTACGATGGATATCTAAACCAAAGCATGCGCTGATCGTCTGCTGCGGCTGTATCACCGCAAGTGTGTGTGTGCAGAAGCTTTACGGACCACAGCTGCTCGCAAAAGATCAGAAGCGCATATTACATCTTCACGACAAAAATGACCGATTCACCGCGAAGAAACAGATTGCGGATCGGCCTCGTTTTCTGCTCGCCGTTCGGGGCGGACGACATCTCGGTAACGTCACGAAGAACCAGATTAAAGTGCTTGTCAAACGCCACAACTGTAGCGATCAACGACTTGCTGTTGCGGCAGTTGACGAAAACTTGCGTTCCGGCCTTCATGGCGCTGTCGAGAAGGCTAAACGGCCCAGTGGTGATGGTGGTGTGCAGCACCTGTTTCGTAGTCGGCACTGCTTCGGCCTCCGTGCGACGCATCTTAGTGGGTTGCGAGTCCGCCATTTGCGTTGTCAATGCTAAAAACAAAAAGGGTGAGCCTTGATAAGAATCGGGAAACGGTGTGTATGTGTGTAAGTGTGTGCCGCGAGTAAGGGGAGAGGAGGGGAGGCAACAGCAAACAAACAGTTCTTCCCGCGATTTTCTCGGACGTTCTGGCTAAGCAGAAGAAACCGTAGCCCGTGACCCAGAGGGAAATACAGTAGTTAGGGGGGGGGGATAGAGCATAACAAGTGTAGAGTCTAGCACACAAAGTCGCGGTAGGTTTAATGATCATATCACTCGGAAGTTTGGCCCGAGCCCGATCAGCGCAGCCTAAATGAGCCAAAATAGTGCGTGCAGCCAAAAGGAAAGGCCACGAATGCAGAGGTGCGTGACCCTTTCAGCATATATATCCACAACATATTGTTGTGGTGGATACTTTTTCATCGATGAAGAACCGTGCTTGTACTTCACGGTTGTCAGTCAACAAACGGGGGTGAATAGTTGGCAAAGGGAACACAAGAAACGAAGAGGGCAAAAGAAAAATCAGAACAAAGTAGGAAATGAACTTGAGAAAAAAAAAGCGAGGAGTGACAGGTACAGTGAGAAAAGTCTAACAATGTGTGAAAGCAATCGCAGCGAGCGAAAAATAACCATCCCCCGCGACGCACGTGGAGTTGGTTGTTGCGGGACGGCTCCCGAGAAGACACACACACACACAAGAAATCTAAGATTGAGCAGCATCGTTCTCTGCAACTGCGTTCGCGTCGTAGTAAAACGTTTCGCCGCTGTTTGGGTCGACGTATTGCACGTACTGAGACGTCGAGACCTCTTCTGGGGCCTCCGATGCACCTGTCTCTTGCGTCTCTTGGGCAGTTGCGGCGTCGGCTGCCTGAGGGTCCACAACATACTGGTACATTTCACCGGTGTTAGGATCGACGTATGTTTGGTAACTAATACTGTTCTCCGTGGGGTCGAGTTGTTCCATCTCGACACCGTCAACCGCGGCGCCGTTCTCCGTTGCGTTCGCGGCTGGAGCCGTGTACGAGGTGGCGGCGTCTCCGGTCGTGGTGGCTGCCACTGCATCCTCAGCGTTCATCAAGTAGTAGTTGCCTTGCTCGTCCATGACCCACTGCTGCTCTTGTTCGGCTGCGGGTTGCTGGGTCGCCGGCGTCTGTTGCGCTGTGCCTGGAACCTGAGCCTGGGCCTGCTGGGTCCTACCAAAGAAGGCTGATGCGTCCACACCCGGAGGAGGGTCTGCGGCGTTGGCGGTGTCGGCCGGCGGTGTCGTTGTGTAGCCCTGCATGATACGCTGCTCATCCGCAATGACCCGTTCGCGACCGACCTTTTTGGCGTGCTTGCGACCGCGGTACCACACGTAACGAAACAGAACCAACGCGATGGGAATGATGGCGATGAGAGCGATGGCCCACATGCCAGTAGCAGGCGCGCAAGAGAGTGTGACAGGGTACTCCTCCGCGTACCGTTGCGTTTCATTCACGGAAAACAGCGCGGCCGTCATGCTACCCGCGCGCATCTCAATACGGAGCACGTCAGAGGAAGAGGTGCTTATTGCTGAGCGGACAGCGGACACATACGCCAGAACAGCCTCAAGTCCACGCGCGGCGCCAGTAATGGTGACCTGCGCCAACTGTTCGTTGCCGCTGGGTTCGGTGACGACGACTTTGACGTCCTCACAAGATGCTTGCGCTGCGCACAGGTAATTGACAATGGTAGTGCTGACGTCTCCCGATCCGCCAGAAGAGCGCAGCACGTAGAAGGTCGTGTTGTCGCGCGGCTCGCTCGGGGAGCAGACAGGTAGAAACGAGTACACGCCTTGGCCACGGCACGGCATGGAATAGGCGCCGCTCTGATACGCCAGTGTGCTCAACCCAGTTCCCAGTGCGTTCTGTGCTGCTGTTTGAATCAGAGCCGTAGGAGGAGAGCCAGCATTTTGAGACCAGTCGTATAACGTTTGATACGTGATTGACGCGTTGGAAGCGACATCCGTGTCAACCTGCATCTGCAACGCGATCACGCCTGCGTTTACAACCGTGAGAAAGGCCGAGCACGACGTGACCTCCGGCGGCAGTTGTGCACAAACAGCAGACGTCACCCCACTAGACGCCGGAGCTAAGTCGGCCGTGGTCGTCGGCCATCCGCTACTAGCCCCGGTGAACGTCATGTTCAGCACACTCGTGGAGACGTACCCTGAAACAGCGGCACGACATACCTCAGTCGCAATAAGCATGCAGACGACGGACAGTATAAAAGCGAGACGAGTCCATTGGCACCACATCAACGACATTGTGAAGACTAGTACTAGTCAGTGAGCCGTCTCTGATTCTCTAAACGTTTCGCGGCAGATGATAATTGCCGTGCGGCGTGCTCTGTGCGCTGCCTTGACACCTTGGTACTTGCGTATCTCCTCTCACGTCTGGGAGGCAGAGGGCACCTAACGCAGTAAGTTCAAATCCAAAGAAGCAAACGGATTCAGCTAAAAAAAAAAAAAAAAAGAAGTGAGACGGGCAGATCGAATCATGCGGTAGCCAAGGGAGAGAGAGGGACACATGACGTGATGGTGTGGCATGAAGGTAGAGTCAACGATAGAGGGTGATGCAGTGATCGCCACTCCGTGTGTGTGTGTGTGAAAGAGAGGCAGGCAGCAACATGTGCGAGACACATAATACTAAAAGAAGCCTATAAGTGAATAGTGCTTCCCGTCGCTGAGGCAGCAGATGAAGGGTGCAGGCTGCGGTCCTTCTCTGACAATGACGGGAAGCAATAGCACTCCCACGTGTCCCTTCTAACCAACTTAACGATGGTGCACCAAGAAAGCGCAATACAGGATGCATCACGTTTAATTTATGTTTGACTATTTCGTGTGTGTGTGTGCGTTCGCGGAGCATTTTTCCCTGACACCATGACAACGCTGCTGTTGTCGCGGTACGTACATGAACATTGAATGCCACTCAAAAAGTGTGTGAAAGGCATTGGAACAAAAACAAAACAAAAGAACAGACAAAAGTGAAACACTGAGCCAATTTCCAAGTGGAGAAGCGAGTCCACGAGGCCGGCACACGAAGCCAAAGGCACCTTGATAATACTATACATCGAAGCAAACCCCAACAGTTGCGAGGATAACGTCTAGTGGAGCCGCGCTTGGGTGACGGGCTTCAGCCGCGTCGTTCCTCCACCGCCACGCGCCAACTCATCTAAGACTGGGGATTGAGTAGTTTTTCGTACGGCAATGGAGGCAAAGACTCAACCTGGCCACGGTTCATTTCCCGCGTCACGTATTGCGCGTACGCCGCTTGGTTGGCTGTCATGCCAATGGCTTCCACTGCTTGAGACGGGGGCAGTTGGTCATTCGACGACACTGTCCCGCCGCCAGTCTTGGTAGCACCAGGAGGGGGAGAGGGATAGCGGGCGGTATCCTTTTTTGATGCCGCTGCCGTTCCACGTGAGTCCGTTGGGGCAGCACGAGCGGATGTTGCGAAGCCACCGCGTTGCGCGCCAATGACACGGTAGATCTGTTTGCCATCCACTGAGGCCCCACTGGTGGTGATGCCCGAGTGCGTCGCGGCGAGACGTGGGTCGACACGCTCACTGTCCGGCGGCCCCGCACCCCGTGGAGAGCTGTCAAGGATATCGCGCAGCGTCGTGGCGTCCCGAGGACGGGCACTGGTGCGCTGCTGTTCCTGCCGGCCAGGGCCGCTATTCGCGGCTGTTGGCAACTTATACGCGTCTGTACTGTCGCCAGTTCCCTGCGGCGGCATCAGTGATAAAATGGTGTGCAGCGTCTTGCGAAACTCCTCGCGTTCTGCCTCAAAATATGCGACGCGCTCTTCGAGGTCGGCATACTTGTCAAACACCCTGCGCTCCAGCGTGGAAACCTCCGCAGTGTCCGCCTTAACGGGCAGGAGGAGGGTGTCGGCCTTGGTTCGCAGCGACGATGCAAGTTGCTCGCGTCGCACATAGTTGGCCTCGACCTCCTTCAGGCGCTTGTTTAAACCATCGACGATGGCCTGGGAGTCATGCGAGCGTCGATCGTCAACAGCGTTAGCGGATTTGTCTGTCGTTGTGCGGCGATTCATTTCCTTCTTGAGTTCAGCCACCAAATCTCCCATCTCTTTCGACTGCGTCTCGCTGCTCGACACGACGCGTTCGGATACATCGCGGAGCAGAACGCGTCGTAACGACAGGAACAGTGGCGAGTGTGCAATGTAAGCATCCACCTCCGACTCCGTGGGCAGTTCCAGCGGCATCGCCTCATAGGTGGTCTCGCCCGTAGTCAATTGGGTTGGCAAGTGCCCTTGTGGGAGAGGGGCCGCAAGCAGCGTCGTTTGCTCTCGCGCGGCGTCGTAGGTGCCTAGCCACAGCGAGAGTTGGTGGAAATCGCGCTGTTGGGCTTGCAAGCGCCGATTGATGGCCTCCAGTTCGGCCGCCATGCGCGCTTGCTGATCGTTAAATGTATTGATCGTAGCAGAGCTAGCACCGAGAGCCTCCTTCAGCGCCGCGTTCTCCTTCACTAGTTTCTTGGCAATAACAAGCATTCCGCTGAAGACGTCAGGCTGATCGACATCTTCGTAGCCGTCGAGTGCGCGCTCGAAATCTTTCTCGACTTCCTCCATTGCGTCTTCGTTGGTGAACGCTTCTGATAGTTGTCCCTCCATCTGGGACATGGCTTTCGTGGCCAAAAAGCGTTTGACTCGGTTCACGGTCAAACACGCCTCAGTAACGTCACGGGACGACACCTCGACCTGGTGTTTAACGTCCACAATGTCGCGCCCCAAGCGACGACTCAGAGATTCGAGGTAACTCTCAAGTCCAGACGTGCTAATGAGGAGCGGCGGTACAGGAAGGTAGTCCGCATCACGCTTTGCAAAGTAGGTGTCCATAGATCGGGACCTGCGTGGCACCAGATCAGTCTAAGCAAAACTTGCGCCGCGAGGGTTCACGGCCAAAATAAGTGTGTGTGTGCCAAAAGTGAGGCTCTTCGACACGTGTGCGACACGCAAACTAAAAAACAACAACAGTGAGGAACAACAAATATGGCGAAAACAGCGGGGAGGGTGAGGGGGAGGGAGATGGCAACAGGTGGAGATCACGACGCGACACTACAATCGGCAAGCCAGCATGCGAGCACAAAAATAGTGCACCATCGGGTGGCACTCACAGTTGGTAACGTACATCACATGACAGGCAACACTGCCAACGAAAAACACACTGCATGCGGTTTGGCTTATTTTCCCCAAGAACGTTGCGTATTGAGAGAGGCTAGGAAAAGCGATGGAGAGCGTGCTTGCCGAGAACGCAGCCAGCTTCAGGCCAGGAAAGAGGCTCGTGCTATGTGTTCGTTTGTGACTGTGTGAGTATTACAAAACTGTGATTAACAAAGTAAAAGGTGTTTTTTGTGCAAACAACACAAACAACACCAATCGGTGCGATGGAGCAAAACAAATGCGTGGGAATCGTCGCAACAGGCGACTTTAACTTGGGAAACTAACCTTTTGCTCTTTCACCCTCTTGTACTCCAACATTTCTTCCCTCACGATCTGCGTGTAGTCCTCGCTACGCGGCAGTAGTCGGCGACGGATGGCACGAATCGTTTCGATGCTCGTTGGACTTGCCGCGTACGAATACAACGCGAGGTCGTCATCGACAAGTGTGTGGGAACTCAAGCCGAGCCAGTGCTTGATGTGGGAGAAGAAAGAGCCGTGCGTTTGACTGGCGGCTCTGTGGAGGCGACTCATCTGTTCTTGCTGTGCTTTCAGGAGCTCTTCCTTGTGCTGCCTCTGCTCACCGGTCGTGTCCATCGGGTGGGCATCAAGAGAAGGACCTGCCGCGGTGGCAGCAGCACCAGGTGCTGGTGCGGCATTCGCTACCGTGTCGGAGGTGCCCAGGGTACCAGACAACACGGAAGACAGGTGTGAGGCGTCTGCATCGGATTGATGCGACGCGGCGGCACGGTCATGTGATTTCTCCTCCATGACACGCTGCTTCTCTGTTTTCATGGCCGCAAGGACTCCCTTAAAGTTGGGCTTGTTGTACTTGAGTTCAACCGCCGCCGCCTGCATGTCGCGTTGGCGCCGTTCTGTCAGCGCAGCCATCTCATCCTCCATCACCTCAACAAAACTTTCGTAGTGCGTCATGAACAAACGGAGCTCGTAGTACTGATGCAGACATTCCATCAACACCCACAGGGTTAGGATTTTGAGCGCAATAGTCGAGTAATAATAAAAGTTGTCCGTCCGCTCCCATTTGTTGTAGGCAGTGATGACATTTTTCATCTTGGTGACGTTACGCTCAAAGTCTTCACGGGTATTGCCGAACAAGATCGCATCCTTTTCGAAATCAAGGTCAACTAGGAGAAAATGCTCGTTGTGGCTCATCGTCATCCCTTCAAAGTTTTTCATGTATTCAAGCCTTTTTTTAAGGATTTGGTCGCGTGACAGTGTCTCGTCAATCGGCATACCGTTCTCGTCGTACTTTGGAATGACCGTCGACGAGCCCGTGTGGGGTTGAATGGCTTTGCGAGGACGTAAAAAACCGAGTCGTTTATCCTCCTTCGCACCAAATCCTGCACCAAGCCCAACGCCTGTAATGCCGTGGGGTGTAACAAGAGACGTAAAATCAGTGGTGGAGCGCTGATACCGGTCAAACTCAGTCGTCTCGCGTGCCTTGGCTGGGAGGTTCGCAACCGTCACACCGTCCCCGAGGCTTTCGGGCCGTTCAAACGTCTTGTCCATAAAAATCTTGTCCTCCACAGTGTCGCGTGACGCGAAGCCTTTCCTCAACGCTTCTTCCTTTTGCTTCTCCAGCTGTGCCTGCTCCTCTTTTGGTGATTTGGGAATATCAAATAGGCGCACGGCTGTGTGGGCAAAGGCTTGCGCCGCCACGCATCGGCTATTCCTCATTTGCGACAACGAACAGCAACAAAGACAACACAAAGAAAACAAAAAACTAGCGCTGGTGACATGCAGCAGGATTGTACACGCAAAAGCAAAAAAAAAAAAAATGACAACGAAGTAGAGAGGAGAGAAGATAGGGAGGGGGGGGGGCGGGAGGATGATCTGATGACAAGGATTGGCACGAAGGAAAAACTGACAACTTGCTTTTGCTCGAGTGGGAGCACAGATCTAGGTGAAGACGTGGGGGAGGGCGGTAAGAGGACGGCGCAGAAACAGCGAGTGTCTTGGGGCTGTCAAAGTCAACATGGGCCTCACGACTCATAGTGAACGGTGTTCTCTGTTTGGCAACCAGGATACCGCATCGCAGCGAGTCAAAGTCGCAAATATGGTAGTGCGACCGCCAAACGCTAGTGATTACGTTGACACATACGCCAGCGACGAAAAACACATGAGAGTGAGCGTGCGGGCACCATCGTTGGGCGTCTGTGTGTGCGTGTGTGTCTGAGACTATTGGTTTTGTTTTATCAAGTATGAAAAAGAAAAAGTAAAGTCTTGTAGCGCAGGGGAACAGGAAAAAAGACAAGAACGCATTCCTTTCTTACGCCACCATGGCGGAGGCCGTGGTGGAGTCGTACTTCCACGTGGGAGGCAGCTGCTTGACGCGCTTGTAGTAGCGAGCCACGCGGTGAATGCGGGACTCGACCAGAATCAGGCGGTACTTGCAGTCGCGGTCCTTGGTCTGGTGCTCGAGGTGCTTGCGCATGTTCGTGGCACGCTTGACGAGGCAGTACAGGTCCTCGGGGAGCTCAGGCGCGAAGCCCTTGTGCTTGAGGATGCGCAGGATCTTGCGGCCAGTGATGTTCTTCACCTGAGCAATACCCATGGAATCACGAAGGATGAGACCGATCTGGCTCGGGGGGATACCCTTACGGGACAGGCGCTGCACCTGCTCCACGACCTGGCGGCTGGCAATCTTGAGCCACGCAGGGGGAGTGCGGCGGTAGGGCATGGCCGAGGAGGCCTTGCCGTGACCGTTACCGTGCATGCGAACCATTTTCTTGTTGCGCGATCTGAAAGTGTGAAATTAAATCAAGAAAGGTGCGATGTGGAATGCAGAAGCCAAACAAAGAGTAGACACAGAGAGAGAGAGAGATAGAACCTACAGTAGGGGGGGGGGGGGGGAGAAACAAGATGGACGGCGATTATCGGAGCACAAGGGAACATCCTGTGTGTTACCCTGCTTCATGCCCGATAGAGCAGGTGGCCCGGGTGAAGAGGCACGATGTTCATACAATTCGATTCCTGTTATTGTTGTCGTGTTTCAATTGCAGTAGCATAGAATAGTATTAACAAAGCACGGACATGGAGGCGCGGAGAGGAAGAAAAAATGCATCGCACATCCGTGAACACAGCAGTTGGAAGTCACGCTCTAGAGGCCGCGTACGTGGTCCTAGAGACAGGAAGCGAGCACAACAGCCTGACGCACCAGGACCTCTTTTTCCTCACTCCTTTATTGATTCCACCGAGGTACCAGCAGTGCGCTGTGCGGAGTCAGCTGGCGAACTGCAGTCCCTCGGTTGCCACAGCAGACAACCCAATATTTGACAAACGGTTGTGGATTGCGGCAGCCACGTCCGTAATCGTCAGCGGACTTGTGGCGGCTGGCACAGGTAGATCTACCTCCTGAAGCGCAAATCGCAAGGCGCACCAAGCGTCGTCGCACATGCACCCGGTGAGCGTCAGCGCATCGTTCGACGGCACCTTGGTCGCCTTCATCCACCGGGCTCGAACAAAGGCAAGCCCGCAGGAGACGCTTCCGAAAACACTCACGTCCCGCGCAACTCTTGTGGCCTTTCTGGCGCGAAAACTTGGCAGTGCGTACACAGTATTCCCTTTCAAAGGCTGCGACAAAGAAGTTGCCATGACGGGGCCTGCACGCGCTGTCATGCACAAGAGCTTTGCGCACGCCGCCAGGAAGAAAACAACCCCGATCTCATCGTTGAATGCGGCGAGGCTCGCCCACCAGCCAAACGCGGCTGGCGTGAGTGCCTCACTACTGTTGGTCTGCAGACCACTAATAGCGGTGCAGCGCGAGGGATCGCGCAGAAGCCACAGTGACAACAGCAACGTGCATCCGGTGAAACCAGCAACGGGTCGATCTGCGGACATCCAGTTGCTCGCCCCAAATACAGTGTTCATCAGGGCCAGGGTCGCAGGGCGTGCCAGCACCGGAGGATGAGCGGTGGCCTGGGCACAAAGGGCAGACCCGACAGTGTGAAGTGTTAGAAACCCACACCGTGCCTCATGCGCCTCTATACCAAGGCGCGCTGTCGCGTCGTACGCACCCACAACAGCATCACCATCACCACCGCTGTCAGAAGACCGTGTGATGGACACAGCTGCAAGCGCACAAACGAAACACCGACAGCTGACGTCATCGCTTGCCACTGCATCCGCGGCACAAAAGTGAATGAGCTTCTCCTCCACTGTGATCAGAAATGGGTCAAACCTTTGCAGTTGCGCGGGGCTGTTGCGCGCACCCCGCACAAGTTCCACAGTAAACTGCGACAGGGCCCGCAACACCAAGGAGCCCTGCGCAGCGTCGAGCTCTGAAACACATCCCGCTACGTGCATGGCCAACGCAGCGGTACGAGGCACTTGACCCGTCTCTGCAACGCATTCCAAGCGGAGACTGGTTGTTAGAATGTCTTTGAGCAGTGTCGAGACGGCCTTCACCGAACATACGCGCGCGGCCGTTTGGCAGAACAAAACCCAATCGTGCTCCCCCAAAGGGATTGCGGTTGTTAGCCGGGCAACTTCCAAACAGACCTGACCCACAGATCCGACAATAAGCGCGCTTTGAGTGTTGTGGAGCACCCAGAAGGCGCGAGCACGCCACTGAACAAGCTCATCCGCAGAAACAGTGGCAAGCCAGACGCCATCGTCTCTGGTCCGCAACAGGTGTCCGAGGGCCCAGAGCACCACGCAAAAGACGTACTGGGCTTCTCTACAGCCGGCCCCCGCACGTGACACCCACGCGTCAAAGACTGCAGATAAAACACTGTGCCATCCACCGAGGAGTTCCGGTGGACCTCCCAACGCGAAGCACTTGCAGAGTGCACACACCAGGAGGCACGACGTCGTGGGCGAGTCTTGACCAGAAAGCGCCAGGGCAAACGTCTCGAGAAGGTCAATAACGTGTGACTGCGGCAGTGCCGACACGAATGCCACATCCGCCTCTTCGCACACGCGCGCGATACTGCCCAGTGCGCGAGACAACGCCCTCCACGGAGACGAGGACGACTGCTGTTGGGCCCCATCACGCGCACTTTGTGATTTCGCAAAGGCGAGTAGAGCCGAGCAGGCCTCATGCAGCTGTGTGCGGTTTGCATCGAGGAACAGCTCCAGTACAGAGCAAGCCACAGCGGCCACATCGCCGCCTTCGCATCCAAGGGGCACCGTCTCCTCATCGGAGAGTAGCTCTGCGAGGACAGCTTCCAAATCTGTCGTGTCATCGTCCAGCTGATCCGGGCCGGTGCCGGACATGAAAAACAGCAAGCAACTGAGCAGCGCACTCGCAGCGCTGGTCGAAGACACATCGGGGTATGTCTGCAATACACTCAGAATGCACTCCAAGCAGTTTTCAATGACACTCCCTGCACTCGCGCCACCCTCCACTGCGTCGCCCGTTTCAGCGAGGCAGCCATTAGAGTAGTACGGCTGCAGCGTTACCAACAGTGAGGCGCACGTGGAAAAGGCCGTGGCGGCTGCGTCCTCCGAGCGCATCAGGCGCTGAGCCAGGGCGGCGAGTAGGCTAATCTCCCGGAGGAGCTCCGGTGGGGGGCACTCGCTGGATACACCAACGGCACTACCAGAGACACTGTGGCATCGACTCGCAACGGTGGTGCCACAGCCCTGAAGCTCCGTCATTATCATGGTACTAAACTCATTGGACAGCAAAAAACAGTTTTGTGGTGTGGCCAGTTCATTCTCTTCGGAGGGACGCGCGCGGCGTTGAAGCAAGTGCAGCAAAAAGGTCAACATTTCAGCTCGTGAAGAGGACACTGGGGCGAGCACACCTTCCCGCATGAGCGTCGTGGCTACATCGTTGGACAGGTACCACCACAGTGCCCCATTTCTGTACGCTACCTGGCTCAGTCTGTTCAGAAAGAGCCACGATGAGTCCACTGTGTCCCCGGTAGCGCAGCGCGAGATTGTCACCGCAGCGGCCGCTCTCTGTTGTATGAACGACGTCCACGCGTCTGTTGGATAGTCAAGAGCCGCAATGCTCGAGAGAGCAGTAGCGACCGAAATAAGCAACTTCACTTGACATGAGGGGTAAGTGTCGAGAGAGAGCTGCGTCAGCGCGACAAGTGCTGCATCCTTGTCACTGAATCGGTGGCCCTCTCGCCACCCCTGCTGTGTACAAAGACCTTCAAGCGCAAGGCAGGCGTTGAAGCGTAGCCCGAACGAGGCGTCGCGGGTGCCGATCACGGCAACAAGGGAGTCGCCGACGTTGATGGCATGCTCAAAGAGATCCACCAGGGCCAAATCAGCTGATTTCCGTTGAACGGGGTCCACCTGGGCATCAAGGCGAGCAGTCTGAATGAGTGCAGCCACTTGTTCAGCAGTGCTCCAACTCATCAGATATCCCAAACTAGAATGGGTACGTGAAACAGAGGAAGGGAAACGCCACCAAAAGGAGCACGTGTCCCAAAATGCAGAGAGAACAGATAGCGACGTAAGAGCAAAATCGGGGAAGATTCGTGAGGTGAGAGAACCGGTGGGAACTGAAGAGTGCGTGTCGCCGGCGAAAAAAAAAACTGCTGCAAGAAACCACGTCGTCAAGCCCAGCCGTTCTCAAGCAATAGAGACAATGAGAACAAAGCGCACAGCAACAGAACTGTGACTTTGAATCACCATCTCTTGCGTTGCCCTATGAGTCCGGCGACAGGAGGGAGGGGGGGGGGGGGGGCGGGGAGGGCAGATCTGACCAGCCAAGCAAAAACAAAAGTCTTCCTGTGTCAGCCTGTATAGTTTGCCTTTCCTTTCTCGAGTAAATCTCCAGTTTTGTGAATGCGAGTTTTTATTTGTGAGCTGAGAGAAATATGTTTTGCTCGCACACACTCTGCAAGCAGCATGTGCGTGTCACGTCTTCGGCCGGTTCGCACGTTGGGCAACTTCTGTGAACCAATCCAGGATTTCGTTGGTAGGCGTGTAGCCAATGCTGCTGGGAGAGTCCGGATGCTTGCCGTACAAAATGCCGGCGCACTCCACACCATCGCCATTCGGAATCAGCACAGGTCCCCCGGACATGCCATGGAAACACGCCTCCCCGTCGTGCGACGCGTGACACATGCCACGGCCGTCCAGAATCTGCACGTCAACAGACGCAGCAACCTGTTTCCCCTCCACGTTCTGGAGGTCTTTCAGCAGCACCGCTTTCTCCTCTGGAGGCAGCTTGTCAAGTAGAGATGGGTCGAACGTATCGAGCTCGCCTAGCATTCCCACACCACGAAAACCTTCTATGCGGCCAGCACATCCTGATTGGAGGGGTGCCGCTTTGAGGGTCACTGCGGGCATGTGAGCGGTTTGCTCCAGGGCGTTATCAGGGGCCAGCACAGGGGTCGTGCCGCCGACCCCTGGTGTGTCCACACGCAGCACAGCGACATCCAGCGTCGGGTGCGTTGCGACCAGGCGCATCGGAGACACACGGGCGGCATCGGCCATTCCATCGCCAGTGACACCGTACGCACGTGCAATGACGTATCGCAGCTTCCGATAGTCAACCGGTATTTTCATGGTGGATGCGTCCTTGACGTAGTCCCACGGAACAAACGTGTGCTTCGCAGTGAGAAACAGCTGCGCTGTTCGGTTGACGGGCACATCCACGCGAAACGCTGTACCCATCATGAGCCACAGTGGCTGGCTCATCTTGCCCGGCACATGCAGGAAGCTGATTATTGGGATGCTAAATCTGTTCATCACGGGAATAGCACAGACTGATAAACGCTCATGGTGTGCCTACAGTGATTCAAGTCAAAACACAAGCGGTGTAGGTGGCGACAAAAGAAAGGAGTGGGATGGGGTATTCCGGTACTCAATGGAATGCACAGCACGCAGAGCAGCACTGCTGAAACCGAAAGGAGTGCTCTCATAGAAGCTGCGCACATTCCCTTTCAACCCTAGGCGTGTACCCGCGTGCTTCGGAAGCGGCACAGTGTGTGCAGGTGGGGGCAGCGCACTGCAACAAGAACGACAGCAGAAAATAGTGCTGCTAATAGTAATAATAAATCGTTGTTTCAGTGTGGTGCAAGGTAGGGTTATTTTGCGGTGCTGCAAATATACGCATGGAGGGTTCCCAAGATCAACGTCGGAACAGCACAACAAGTTAACAAGTGAAGACGGCATCTAGTCCTCTTTCATTTCCTCCTTCATTAATTTTCACCGCCCGTGCTTTGCAGTGGGCATGTGTGACAACGCGTAACACATACCACAGCGACGGGGGACGGGGGGCTGGAATCAGCGGTTTTCTCACTGCCGCGATGTGCCCGCGAGTCTTGGGACGGGAGACTATACGCTTTCCACGGCCTCATCTCATACCAACTCAGACTTGTAAGTGGCGAGCACAAACTGCAGCGGACCCGAGCCGCGCTGTTCCTCGATGGCATCCAGCGCAGCTCGGTACGTGTCGGGTTTCGACTCGGAGAACAGTTTACGCACGTGCTCATTGGAGAGTACGTGCATTAACAAGTCGCAGCATGCAGACGACTTGGACACCTCCGGTAAAGCACGTGAGGTGAGGAAGGTCGTGAATGCCGTTTCCTGTTCGAGGTGCTGTTGGCGTTCATACGGCAAGGCCTGCACGAGGCGACCGGTTGTCTGGTAAAGAGCCTCACGAATCTGGTTTTCCAGCGCCAGTGGACCAGAAGGCAGCGGCGGTGTCACCTCAGCACCTTCCACGAGATCCGCAGACTGGGTAACACCGAACTGTTGCACCGCCTCGAAAAATGTGCTGTCAAGCAGTGACACAGCCAGCTCTGGGGAATCAGGCGCCGTGAGTGCCTGTAGGAGGAGAAACAAACCGGCAAGCCTTGCCTTGACCGGAATCGGCTGTGTCCCAGTGACAAGGTCGACTGCTAGCGTTGTGCACGCACGACGCAAGTTCGGCGAGCATGTGTTTATCGAGACTGTCGCGGCTGCCCCCAAAGCGTCGAGGAGCACCACAGCCGCAACGTCGTCCGGGCTTTCAGGTGCATCGTCATCTATAGGCACTACCCTTTCTTCCACGTCCGCGGCGTCCTTCAGGTGAAGTGTGGCACGTACGTAATCAACGACCGGTGTGACGATGCTTTCCCAGGTAGCGATAAAGCAGTCTTGCAGAGGCGTCAGCAACTGTGGCACGAACATGGGCCACCTTGCCGCACACGTCACGATAGACAAGAGGCACTGCAGCAGCAGCGGGGAGGCTCGCGTGTCGTCTGCCCGGCTAGTCACAAGTGCCACGCAGTCCAGCAGAATCCTCTGGATGGTGCCAACATCAGCGGCTTGATCACCGACATGAAAGCAGCCCTCCGCGCAGTGCTTGACAACGCCACCTTCCAGGATAGCCTCCACAAGCCCACTAAGGGGATTTGGGATATACAGCAATACGTGCATTATTTCGGCCACCACACGAGCATCAACCTCCTCCTTCAGCGCAGCCACCACCCACGTGGACAGTTCCTCGTCCTCGAATATGTACTCGCGCGAGTCTTCGGATACCAGCAACGTCTCACGTAGACAACGCCACATTGCCAGCTTCGATGCTGACGAGGCCTGCCATACCTGCAGGCGGTTCATGCACAGCAGCAACAGCTCGATCCATTCCAGCGACACGGTCGACGGTAAGCGTGCAGCCATGGCAGTCATAATGTTCAAAGTGCCGTTCACGAGGCAGAGCTCCGCTCCTTCTGGTTCGTCTGGGGACTGGAGTTGCTCTGTGACAAAATCGTAGTCGACAATCATTGTTGCTGCATACGGGTGCGCCTCAGCGAGCCTCGCCAGTACATCGAGGCCTTTTGCCATCGTGTCAAGATCGTCGCGGCAAAATGTTGTGACTGTGCTGACGTCCCCAACAAGCTCCTGTGGAAGCACGGCAAGTTCATCCGTTGTCAACAGGAGTAGTACGTCAAATGCGTGTACGAACTGTAGTCTGTGAGCAGGTTCAGCTAAATAGGCCTGCACGTCCTCCTTCTCCGCAACTGCGTGAAAAAGCTGGGTCACACGCTGCAGACACAAAGAGGACAGCACTGCTCCCCGCGATTGCGCGTGCTGGGCAAGTAGACCTGCCGTTAGAGCCAATGCGGCCGTCAAGACATCGTCGTTGTAGTCGCTCAGCGCGTCCTCCAGTGTCACGATGCAGCCAAGGCGTACAAGTGCCTCAGCGAGCTCGTTTTGAAAAAAGGCGCACAGCGGACCGTCAGCTGCGTCCACATCTGGCGTACCTGCAGCGCTTGTGCGCAGCAGTGACGCCAACAGACGGCAAGCAGCCGTACTGGTGGAGACTTCAACATCGCACGCCGCGCCATACAAGGCTGCCAGCGCACCGGGCATGTAGTGCAGTACCGCAGTCGCGTATGCTCTGCCACAGTCCGTCGCCAGCGCTGTGAGAAGCGAGCCTAGTCTCTCCACACTAGCGAGTCGCCGGGACGCATCGAAGTCGCGCTCACGCAGCTCATGCACGCACTGGTAGAGACTCACAAGTGAATCTGTTCGCTGCGTTGCGTGAAGATACAGTCTCACAGCGATGTCACGTGACGACAAGGGCACAGACTCCTCGGACATTTGTTTTACAGACGCGTCAACGAACGGCATGCGCGCCATCATGGTCTCAACGTCCTCGATGGTATCACTGTCTTTTATGCACAGGGTGGCTGCAAGAAGAAGCACCGCATCCTCCAGAGATTGCTGTGCCTCAGAGGTTCCACACCCATCGGTCGACAGTGGTAACGATTCGATCCACTGCATGATACGCGGTGCACTCGGGCACTCTGTTGATGCCGTCACGGCCGCGACACACAGGCGCACAAGATGCACAATGCTCGCGAGAGGTAAATGTGTCGCTGGTACGTCACCACTGACACTCTCGTCATCAGCTTCACTTGTCCGTTGAAGCGCCTGCACTGACGCCCACAACACGCTCTCGTCCTCTAGCAAATGTGCCGCCACCGCTCCAGCGTGCTCGGACTCACTCACTGCGGTGCGGAGGATGATGAGTGCGACGCTGGCAACAGCGGCGTTGGCGTGCCCAGCAAGAAATACAAGGGCATCAGCGTGTTTTTCAACCGCGGGGCTGACGTCGCTCATCGGGGCCCCGCAGCGAATAAGCAGCGCACACAGCAGCAGCGCAGGAAGTTGGGACATGGACGATAGTGGCGCGTCGTCTTCAACGCACTCCCCGCTTGTCGCGTTGCGTACGGCCGCACCATGCGGTAGAAGCCGATGGATCAAAGTTGGGTAGCCCTGTGCGATATAGTGACTCAGTATCACATCCGCAGTCAGCAGATTGAGCAGCTGCACACACTTTGGCATGACAGCCACTGGTGTGTCGGTCGAGTCCGCTCTTGGGTCGGCTAGTACACTTGCTATCGCGCTTGCGGCCGAGTACGTGTCACCGCAGACCCGTTGGCCGTTCTGCCGCTGTATCGCTGCGCGTTTCCGGCCCATCTTTGAGAGTTCGCTACACAATAGGGTTATAGAGAGAGAGAGTGGCGCTTGATTTCGCTGATGTCCTTGTCCTTGTACTGAATCCAAATGTGCAGCTCAGGCGTTTATTCCGCTGAGTTTCGACTTATTTTTGTTGTTGTTTGATGGCTTGGTGAAAGCCTTGGTTGGACTAGTTTCTACAGATTGGATCAGCGTGGCATCGAGTACAAAAAAGCCACGCGATAACCACCGACGACACCACGAACAATAAGAGGAGATGCAGAATAGGTAATAGTGGTATCAAGTAGCTACCGGCTGGGACAAGGATTCATCGTTACAGCGGTGAGGAGTTGCGGCCACATTGACGTGGAAGTGCTGGCTAGGCTTTCATGACAGGCAGACTGATATCAAACACGGTGCAGGACACTATGGAGCACATGCACCAGCCTGCCGCTATTCTGTAGAGGATTGTGCGCATGCTATGGCGAATGCGCACGGCGTATTCCCTTTTTGCTTGCTCCTTTCCCCGACTAGTCATACTGTCGGAAATGTGTGTGTGCTTGTGGCGGGATGATGTGGGGTATAGAGGTCTGTGATGAAGTGCAACCGGCGCACGTGGGTGCAACCGCCAAAATAAGAACAACAAGAAAAGTTCAGGAAGGTAACAACAACAACAGCAATCAGCAAGAGGGAAAAAGTGCTAGACAAACGCAGGCTAACGGAGCACGTGGTATGGCTCGCCGCGGCCAAACACCTCCAAGCGTTCTGCCAGATGAGACGAGCGCACCGCTTCAGGCCGCTGCTCTACCCGGTCTTGTCCTGTGGAAGGCTGGCCAGAATTTTTTCTCCATCTTTGATGTGTGGCGCCATCTTGCGAATGGTAGCCTTCATATCGAGAGGCGCGTCCGTGGACACGTCTGGCATCGTGGAGTCGAGGAATGCGGTGCCGTCATAGTCCATCTTTTTGAGTTTTGCTTTATAAAAGCGCGCTTTTGCGTCGACGTTGTCCCACGTGCCCTCGATGTTGTTGGGGTCGAAACCGTTCTCGCGATCCTTTTCTGTCACATCCTGTGACGAGTCTGCAATTTTCTTCTTCAGCCACAAGTCATTGATCGGCTGACCCGCGTCTTGGAGAGATTTCATCTCCTGCAGCACACCTTGGATGTTCGAAAACTGCTCCTTGTACACACCGTAGTCCTCACGCATATCACCCAAAGCTTTGGCGCTGCTGCGCGGCGTTGCTGCCGCCCCCTGCTTGCCACTGTCGTACTCACCTCCGAGGAGGCCAGTTGACTTTCCATTCCCTTGCAGAGCGCCTGCCATGAAGGATGCTAACGGGTCAACCGTTTTGGTGGCATCGACAGACAGGTTTGCCCCAACCTCCGGGGCGAGCAACGCCCCCTCCGCTTCGACTTGGTCGCGCTGTGCTTCCATGCGCTTTTTCTCAGCCTCGGATGCCAGTCGCTTTCCCACGGTTTCAATACTCTCCTCAATGCGCTCCTGCAGCATACGGCTGTCCAGCAAGCGCGGATCCAGCTTCCACAACTGGATACCCAGCCGCAGATCTGTCTCGACGCGTTTGCGAGCACTGCCTTTCATCGCAAATGTGTGCACGTCTTCTGATGTTTCGCCAAAACGAAAGCCCCAGCGGGCTTCCCCGGAGACCACCATTAAGGAACGCGCGGGTAGGTACACCTGTCCGCCTCGGCCCGTGGCTTCATCGTCAAACTCAAGTACGGTATCAGACAACAAGTTCAGATACAGAAATGTTCGTCCGACAGTTGGGTGCTCCACGTGCAGTTCATAGCCCGGCATGTTGTGTTCGACAACACGGGCTGTGTCCGGCAACGCGCCTAGGAAGGGCGGCGCGAACACGCGGAGCATGCGCAGGAGTGTCGGCGACCACATGAGCCCAGGGAGCCTTCTCGTTTCCTTCTTCTGCCAGTTCTTTACTTCAGTGAACTGCTTCTCGGTGCCGAACATTTCCAAGTAGGTGTGCTTGACAATCTTATTTTCCGGTGTTGAGCCTTCTAGGAACAAGGGCTGTCCTTCGTGTACCAGAACTTGGCCTATCTCTTCCGCAATGAGTGCCTCTTCGTCTACGGAGACAACATTGCGAAACACCTTGCAGGAGCTGACACCTGGAGGCAGGGCCACAAGTGAGGAGTCCGCCTTCCAAGTGCGGCGGCGCAGAAGAGTGCAACAGCGTCGGAAGAGTGTCATGGAGACACACACACACACACAGACAGATTCACGGACACACGGCAGCTCACACTACAGCTGACAGACAGGTCAAGGTGGATGAGGCACACCACTTTACAGCGTTTGTGGTGTGGTGCGTCACCCTTGTGTGCTGACAGAGAACCCTTCACTTCAGTTTTTTTGTTTCTGCTCTGTTCGACTAAAGTCGCACTGACAGAAGAGACGACAAGACCGATAGCAAGATGTGAGTGGCCCTGCTTCGATGGTAAGCGTGGCACGCGACGAGCCGCAGACGTGGCAAGACAGTAGTGAGACAAGTAAAAGACAAGCGGGCGCGATGCATGAAGGGAGGAAAAGGTGCGATGATAAATGCGGAGCAAGTTGTTGGGTACGAAAATATAGGCCAGCGTGCAGTCCACGCTGCATGATACTGGTGAACGTGAGTCCTATCTATTTCCCACGCCATCTCTTTGGCTCCAACACATGCATCGATAGTGGCTGTTGGAGCCAGCGCGAAGAGAAAACGAGATTGACACACACACACACAAAGAAGAGTAAGTGCGCGGAGCTGTGCGACGGTGTCTTGAAACGAATTCACGGGAAGGGTTCACCACGCTGACGAGAGCGATGGGAACCACTGCACTCGTCAAAGGGACCAACACAGTGTATGGTGTGTGCTGTTTGTTCGCACACACTGACTGAGGTGAGTACCGTCCTCGGATGTCTCAGAAGAACTAGATTACCTTTGCGGCTCCACGTTGATAATAATATATATATATATATATTGCTTTTGTTTGTTATTGCATCTGTTGTCTTCTGTGTTTTGAACACCACACAAGCGAGAGGGGATTCTACGCAGACAGGAACCATTAGGGTAGACGAAACACTAGATTTACCTGCCTCGTTCGACAGATCTTATTAGGGCGAGCACGCACCCCCACACTGCGCACGGCCTTCGTGTGGCCGCGGACGCTACACTGAGGGCAATGATCACGTGCAAAAGCTAAACAAGACAATACAGAGCACACACACACATACACATACACGCCAACAGGGAAAAAGTACAGAAGGAAAGAAAAAGGTTCAATAAACGACAACGCACACACACACACACAAGGCAAAGCGCAGGAGGTGCTCCCGTCGACGGTTGCGTGTATGTTTGAATCGCGTGTGGTGCACCTACCTACATGCCAGCATGACGTTTCACAGCCTTGCTTACCTCTTCGGCATTGCGGCACTGGAGCCATTTAAACTTCAACGAACCACCCACTGAGAAGGGAAGGCGCACCAGGACGTTCGTGTCTGTGATATGAAGCGGGAACTTGTATTCGCGGTTACCGCCGCGTGTGTAGACGCAGTACGAGTAAGCCTTTGTTGTTGTGGCAACCTCCGTGAAGGCATAGGCAAATGTGAGGCCGGCATGCTCCTGATCCTTGAGGGCACCCGGGACATCTAGCGGGCTGTCAACGAAACGGCGGTGTGATCTGATGGAGTTTATCAGTTGCATCGCTTGCTGGACGTAATTACGGAGGAACTCGTCCACAGCATCAAATTCGTACTCGCAACCAGGTACGGTGTCCTTCATGAAGTAGTAAATGACGCCATTCGCTCGCCGCCTTTCCTCGAGTCGCCAGGTGCACGTGCAGTTGGCTCCGCTCTTCACGACGCACGCCACGCTGTTGCGACGGCCACTCCCATCCGGACGCAAAATGATCTCACCAATTTCCTTGTTCAGCAGCTGCGCTTTTGCCTCTGCCTTGGATATGGTACGGAACAGCGGGTGCCTCGCCGCTTTCGTCGCAGAGGAAAGCTGGTTCGCCTCGATGACAGCGCTGTTCAGCGAGCTGGCGTTACTCTTCGCTAGTTTAATTATGGCGGCGTACGATTGAATCGCTCCACCGGCATCTCGCGTCATGTCTGTCTCACGAGGTGCGCACCACCGAAGTATGAGCTCGCAGGCACCCCAGTTGCATGCGTGCACGGTGCCCTGAATGAGCGCGCCACGGCGCAACCACGCTGGGGTGTCGATGGTTTGAAGCGCCGCGTCGGCTCCACGCCGGCGTGCGTCCCGTACAGCTTCTAGTCGACGGACGTGTTCGAGCAGTTCAAGCCTGAGAGCCTCGTCTGGCACGTTGGACGCTGGCAGGAACGCCTTGAGGCCCCCTGAGGTGGTGACGTGGATGCCCGGGGACGTGCCACCGCGCATGGTACCAACAAGCCCTTCAAGATAATCACCCTGACAGAAAAACCCGGCGTGGCTCACGGGTGCGGTACCATCTATGGCTGGTGTTAGCCGCTGGCGAATGTCTGCGCGCAACACGAATGCATTGCCGGTTACTTGCAGCATCAGTTCCACCGTGGATAAACGGCGGTACGGGCGGCGCAGAAACGACCGCCCCAGCGCGATGAGCTCCTCCGCAATCAGCTCAATCTCCCGCTCACCACGGATCTGCCTCCACAAGTCCGGGTCTTCGGTCTTCAGCTGTGCAGAAAGCGATCTCTGGTCCGCATGTTGTGCAAACAGCATCCGCTTCTCGGTGGCATGCTTGCTTGTGAACGTGACCAGATCCACGAATCCAACCCCGCCCGGCGCTGTCTGCATTGCATGCTGCGCCGCATACAGTGCTGCTGGGTACCATTCGAGAGGAATGAGCGTTTGGTCAAGCGGCGACCACGCATGTGACGTGTACCCCGACGCGGCGTTTTGTGTGCCAGGAACTGGTACCCGCAACACATTGGTCGCATTTGCCGCGACAAGAGGGCCGAAAAGCTCTTCCAGCGCCTCACGGACCTCCGGACGACTACCGGGCAGCTCGCGCGACCACTTTTGGAGCAACACTTGCGATTTTGAAACGCCCAGGCCAGCCACGAACTGCAGGGCTGCGCCGCTGTTGGGCCGGCGCGAGCAGTCATCTACCCAAAAGCCGCATCCGCTGGTCCACAGCGACATTTCCCAACAGAGGCGGCGATAGAGCAGTTTGCTGGCGTCGCTCGTGAGGCGAGCGGTACCGACACGACAGAGCTGCATGACAGTGCGCCTACGGTCGAAGAGAGTCGCCACGGTGATGAGGGGGTCCTGAGTGTACCGCGCCAAGGCCAGGCTAATGCGAGCCAAATGATCGAACGTTGGCGTCTCGAGCTGTGCGTACTCACACGTGCTGTAGTACCGTGCCACCTCGGCTGACGCCCACACAACTGGCACAGACACCCCCAATGCTGGGCACGCCCGCTCTCGCACGAAGCGCTGGACGGTGCGCATCGTCGCCAGCGAGTCGTACTCAAACGCAGCGACCGCAACCACCGCAGGTGTGTACTCACGAAACGCCTTCTCCAGTTGCGCGTTTTGCATGAAGAAAGTCTCGCGGCCTGTGATGGAGTGAAGTGCGCATTCGAGCCACCGTACAGAGCCAAGCAGTGAGCCGTACTCGTCAATGAATGTGAACAGCGTGACACCATTCGACGCGCGAAAGGCCGCACAGACGCGTGCGCGCAGCCGAAGACTGACATTGTCCGCCGCAGGCAACGCCTCCACCACGTTCCACTCTGGCTCCCATGTAAGCGCGTGCTCGTCGTAGCTCTCAAGGCACAGCCTCGTAGCTTCGTATGGGCCCTGGCAGCACAAACTCCCCAGCCGCTGAACCGACGCCGCATCCAGGTAGTAACGCGCTTGCTGCAACAGCTCAGCCTTCACTTGTGGCACAAGGGTCTCGACGAGGCGAATAACCAGCACCTCAATCGCGGCCTCTCGCTCCTTCGACCACTCATTATCGTCTTGGTGGTACAGCTGCCTTGTGTTGAGAAGGCGGCGCACAAGATCGTAGTCAAGCACGTAATGTAGTTCCACTCGCCCCTGTCGTTCATCCTCCAGCAATTCGACATAGTGAGCCGCATGATCGACGAAAAAGGCGGTCAGTGGATACACACTGTCGTTGCGCTCTACACCTCTGTACGTCACAATCAGGGCGCCTTCCGCGTAAAAAACATCCACGAGGCGCTTGCAGAGCACCGGCAGCTTGAGGAACTGCTCGACAACCACGTCGTTGAAAAGAGCCAAGATCGCGTCACCTGAGCGGCTCACGGACGCGCCAACGTTGTCCGCCCACTCGTGGAGGCCCAAACGCGGCGAGGGACACGCGTTGATGCGTGCGTTCTGCATCAAGTTCTCTTGGTATTGGAAGCCTGTGATGGTGTACTCCTCGAAGGCGTCCTCAAGGCCAAGCTCACGCACGCGATGAAAATGGGTCGTGGGCCGGCTGACGGTCAGCGATTCAACGTAGGTGTGCCAGATGTTCGCTTCCACGGCGCTTTCAAAGACAATATCTTCCAGAATAGCACGCTGCTCTTGGACGCGCGCGTCTGGGCTGTCTCGAAGCATCAGCAGGAGACCCTGTCGACGTGCTTCCAGTCGGTGGCACAGCGAGTCGAGCTCCAATATGCGCACAAGGAGGCGACCGAGCTCAATAAAGCATGGCTTGCGCTGGGTGGCAGCGCGATTGTCGTGAAGCGTGCGCCACTTGGGGTCTCCATCACCGATGGGGCGGCTCGCCACGGCACTGAATCCGACGTAGTCACGTGTCACCACAGGGCGCTGGCGGCGACCTGTCAGACTGCTGTACGCGTACGACGGTGATGCGAGAACGTGTTCGGCCTCCTCAGATAATGGTGAGTCGCGCAGCAGCGCACTCAACAAGGGGTGCAGCGGAGTCTGGTGGAACAGCATCAGTTGCGACGGCTCCAGATAGTCGCGCGTCATCTTCTCAATCGCGAAGGCAATGGAGACGAGAACCGGATCATCCGCAATCTCAACTCGAGGGCGATTCGCCAACACACAAATATCGGTGTTGTGAGAGAGTGGCTGTCCGGGACGCCGCAGTTGCCGGAGGATCCAATATGCTTCCTGTTCGATCGGAAGCTCGTACGTAAACCCACCAGGAAGACGTCGTGGGCCTAGGCCGGGCCTGTGCTCTTCCAGCGCGAGTTCCTTGAAGCGTTCTGGTAGGCGGTCCACAGCCAGCGCAGCTTGGTCTTCACCCAGCCCAACACGGTTCAACTCGAGCTCGGCCGTGCTGATCTGTGTGTCAGCGGTCCGCAAAGTGCCGGAACGGGGTTCCGCACCGCCATCAGGACTGATCCAATCCAGGAACTCTCGGTCAATGAGCCCCTCCTCATCATCCCCATCACCGGCATCCTCCTCGTCCGTGCCATACGGCTCATCGTCGTCTTCGTCAGCAGATTGTAGCGGCCCCGCTTCGAGTTCCATGACTCCCTGCAACAGCTCCGCGCGCTCACGCTCCCGTTCTGCCTGTGTTCGAAAGCGTGGCCGGCGAACGTCGCCCTCCGCAGCACCCGCCGCATCAGTCACAGCGAAGCTAAAAATGACTTCCATGAACGTTTCGTGTAGGCGATCGAGCACAAGAGTGGGGTCGGTCAAGTTGCTCACCCACATGGCTCCGGCCAGTACGTCTTCAATGGACGCCGCGTTTGGAATCGTTGGGTTCATCATTGGCTAGCGCGTTGATAGAATAGAACTACGCTCAAAATCAGAGAGATGATGGGGGGGATGCAGGGGGGAATTAGCGACTAGAGCCGATTCGCAACCCGAGTATTATTATTACTGTTTTATTTTTCTGTCCTTTGTTGAACGACCAGCTTTTATGCGCCAACGTTTCAGCCAACAGCACTCGCACACTATGATCAGCAAGAGAGAGAGAGAGAGGGAGAGGGAGTTCAACCACTGTCCTACAGTACGGAGGATGAATCGGTGTCGGCAAAAACTCACAGGCAGGCAAGTGCACGTACTGACGTGAAGCATTCGCATAGAAAGTATTGGGAGAAGAGTGTAAAGCGAAGAAAAGGATAGGGTGTATGGGAAGGCAGCGCATAGTACCAACAGGGGGGGGGGGGGTCAAAAAACACGGTCAGTTTTGTGCATCAGAAGCTGCAAAGGCGACGAGCCGAGTGTGCAGGAAGGGCACGGTCACCATGATGGCGTGGTAACAGCAGAATCCGCTCCATTCAGTGAACACACGAGTGTGAGATGCTATGAGCACATCAGCCCGGGTGATTGGTCTGGATGACGGCGTCGCATGACACACCATTGTAATATTCGATTAACTATTTTGGTGTTATTGTATGTGTGAGCGTCTGTTCGACACCAACTGATATGTGGGAATCGCATACGACGATGCTCCCAATGAAAGGGCAAGAAAATAAGGAAACAAAACTTTATGCGCTCTAGGCTCGGGTGAGCAAGTAAAAATGTTGGGGGAGGGGTGGAGGCAAGCAGAACGAGGGGCCATGGGGAGCCCATCTGGTGCATCACGTTTTATGACGACACCCACTCTAGTGCGTTCTGCTGTCCTGAGGTGTAACTGCAGGGCAGCGCTGAGACGGATAACGTCCACTCTAAACAAAGGCTAGAAAACAAGGGTAACAACCCGAAGAAAAAAAATGGAGGGCAAGCGCAGGGAGCGCAATACAGAACAAAAACTACGGGGCTCGTAACGCCTTTTGCGGTGCTATGGAAATAGCCCACAGACACATTTCAACAAGCACGGTGTACCCATATGTACATCACCGTGACAAAAAGCAGAGGCAACAACAACAAACCAAAAAAAAAGAGCGAACGAGCACGCAGTAAACCTGAATATGTGAAGACAAGAAACTGAATGGGTAAGAACAAACAGCACCACCACAACTCAACGGAAAGTGATTGTGATCAAGACGACACCGCACGCACGCAACCCGGGAGCATGTCGTCACGCCGTCTTCACTGTTAAATTGTTTCAAACATGTCGCGAAGCGTGTCGTAACGATTCCGGACGAGGTCCTCGAGCTGACCGAGCTTGTCAAGAAGACCGTCGACGTCCAAGACGGTCCGTTGAATGACCACAATAACATTGCCATCGTTGTGCATGGGGAGTGACCCAAGTGGAAGTGGTGTGTCGGGTGGGGGTGGCGCGGCGCGGTCAAGCACAACAATACGACGCTGCTGGGCCGGGCGCGGCGGAGGCTGGAAGAAGTGGGGACTTCCGGACGGTGGGGGCTGCTCAGGGACAGACAGTGGCATCCACTCACTTGGTTGGACGGGCAGTTCGATGACAGAATCTTCGCTGTGAGCCTGCTCCTCATCCTGGTCAAAGTTGACGGGAGAAGCAACCCACTCAATCGGCTCATCAACAACACCGGGGTGAGGCAGAGGTTTCTCAAGCTCAAATTCAAACGCGTACAGCCAACCAGCTTCAGGCTCTTCCGGCGGTGTCTGTGCGTCTGAGTACGCATCCGAAGAGTAATCGCTTGATTGTGGCCAGGGTGGCACTCGAGACACGGCGTTGCCCCCAGCTGGTTCTGTTTGTAAGACGTGCTTCCCGTGTACGCTCGGTGCTCGGGAGACGTGCGCAGAGCCATGGTGCCGGCTCTCATTCGCGGCACTCAGAGGTTCTGGCCTGTTCTGTCCAGCATCATTGCTGTAGAGAGGGGCAATGTCTCCGTCAGTGGTGAAGAAACTGCGACGGGACGAGCCCGTGGCCGAGGCAGGCGCCCGCGAATCCCTCGCTTGATCAGCACTCGGTGCGGCACGTTTGGGCGATGCTTCCCCTGCTCGTTCGCGTGGCGAGCTGATTGGCGAGCCAACAGGAAATGTGAAGTTCTGCATACTCTGCCGTTCTGCATTCTTGTCAGCCGCAGAGTTCCACACTTGCTCCGGAACACTCTTTTCAGACGGTGCCACCGTGGAGGTTTGCATCTCGTTTGGTGCGTGCTGCGTTGCTGTTGAGACCGGAGTAGCCTCTGCCTCATCTCCGTCGTGTAGCGAGTCGAACGATTCCCTGCTGACCAGGCTTGCGCGTTTGCCGCGCTGCAGACGAAAAGAGGTGAGAGATCGGTGGGCAGTGGCAGGTCTGGACGAAGGCCCGTGGGAGCTTTGCACGTTGCGTCTCGGTGAGGATGCGTCTGATTGTGAAGGTGTGCGTGTGTTCGCTGAGACATTACCCAGTGTGCCCGGGGCAGTGGCGGGAGGCTCATCGGCGTAGGCGACGATAGTGAAAAGGCGCTCCGCGTTCGGGCTGAAAGCGTACGAAGTGGCACGACTGCGGCTACGGCGGGCAGCCACCCATGTGCTGTTGCGTGGCGAGGCCGAGGTGTGTTGCATGTACGCATCAAACACCGCCCACGTGAGCGGAAAGGCGTACTGCGTCACAAGGTCATCAATCGCCTCGCGTTGGTCGCTGCTCGCGTTGTCAACAACGTAGTGAACCAACATGCCCTCGTGGAGTGGAATCTCTGTGATGACCTGCACGCTTTGAACTGTTTTGGGTGATAATGCCGTGTTGGTGCGGAGGGCGTTGGCGCAGTCTTCGACAAAGCAGCTTCGCACGTGGCTCCGCTCATGTTGCAAGACTTGTGGCCAGTAGGCACCCTCAAAGAGCATCGAATAGTAGCGGTCCGCAATGTCATCGACGATCAACGGGTTGATGAAGAGTTCCTCCGTGACAGAGCTGTGACGCCGAGCACGCGGGGAGTGAGTCAGTTGCCCCGAAGAAAAACTCGTGTGCCGCGGGCTGGAATCCGATGCATCTGGTTCGTGCTGGCGGTACAGCTCCCACATATTGTCGAGAGGATCCGCATCGAGGAGGTCGTCCACGTTACCCACGTCCTCCTCTGTGTCATGCAGAATAACATAGGTCACAAGTAGACCCTGCCGGAATGCCAATGGCTCCACTTGCGTCACGAGTCGCTCGGGGATGCCTACAGCGTGCACAACGTCATTCGTGAACGCGCGCTTCAGCTCCGCCTTGTGATGCACCGCAATGGGGTTCCAGAAACCTTCCACGTACACGGTGTGAACGCTGGTTTCAGTCTCATCATCACCATTTGGATCGACGGCACTCGCGCTCCCTGTTGGCGGGGCAAGCGCCGGAGCGATTGTGCTGACCGTCAGTGGTGGAGGGGGCCCAACTGTAGGGTCGCGCGTGCCGAAAGGGGACCCACTGGTTGGGCGTTCTTCGACATCAACATCGTCGTGCGTCACTGTGGAGGCTGCTGCTGAGGACCGCACATCGGCGCAGTGCACGGACACCTTGTCTTCTTGGGACGGAGGAGGAATAACAGGCAGCGCATTTCTCTGGGCGAGAGAAACGTAGCTGTCGTACAGGTGCATCAGCCGGGGGTACGGAAATGACTCGATCCACTCGCAGGCCGTCACCTCATCGAGCGTATCAGGCAATGTGAGGCGAAAGTGGATGTAGAGAGCGTGGTGTTCCACTGGCATGTGCACAACTTTGAGTTTTCCGGGGTCAATGCCCACCAATTCTGCTGTTTCAACAGTAAACAGTTCACGTACCTCGTCTAGATACCGTGGAACGACGGCATTCCACTCAGTGGCTTCAAATATGCGAACAAAGTCGGTCCACTGCTCATCCAACACCTGCTGTTGATGCTGGTGCTGGTCCACGCTTCTAACGGACGTCACTCTGGGTACACTATTATCACCACTGAACTGATCATACAGTTGCCACGTCCGCGGGAATTCAAAGTCATCAGTGCGGTGGTTCACCTCCGCTTCATCTAAATTGCGCGGCAGCTTCAAAATGTAGTTGACTGTCAGGCCGTCCACAGCGAAGAGGTCGACACCGCGAATGACGGTAGGTGCCACACCCAGCGCCTCTACGACATCACCCATGAAAGCATCCATCAGTGTTGGGGCGTGGTTATCAAGCAGTTCCTCCCAACGATCACCGTCAAACTCCATGGCGAACTCAACAACACCAAATTCCTCGCTGAAGCTACGCGAGACGTCAACGTCGTCCTCGGTGTCATCGCTCTTTTCACACTCCGGGTGGTCGCTGTGCTGAAGTGATGACTGCGTTGCAGGACGACTGGTCCGTCGCGAGGGCAAGCCGGACTCACTGTTGCCGTCCCCTTCCTCATCAAACTCTAGCGCCTCCAAGGGCCGCAGATCGTTGGGCGTTGGTGCTTCATCGCTGTGGTAACGTCGCACTTCAACGGGTTCAGTGGACCGGGCTCGAAACGGACGTTCGTTGCGGCCACTCTCCATGAATCGCCTCGGTGGATGCGGCATCTCCGCAGTGTCCGTGCGTGTGCTTGATGGCTTTGGTGGCAGCAGCGGTGGGGCTGCAGCTGTTTCCACTTCTGTGGCACGGAGCCTCGGAAGCTCTTCAGCGCAAGCACGCAGCCTCGGAAGCTCTTCGGCGCAAGCACGCAGCCTCGGAAGCTCTTCGGCGCAAGCACGCAGCCGCGGAAGCTCTTCGGCGCAAGCACGAAGACCGGGAAGCTCTTCTGATGTGGCAACCAGCCGCTTCAGCGGGGAGGGCGAGACGTTGACGCCAAGGCAAGTGTTGTACAGCTCCCACGTTCGTGGCATGCTGCTCGTGTCAACGAGGGTGTTTACTTCATCCACAGTCAATTCCGATGTGTGACGCAGCTCGTACTCGGCAAGCAAACCATCCGCGTATTCCACATCAAGATGCATCATGCTGCTCGGGGGCAATTGGACAGCTTCGGACACGTCGTGCACCAACGCGAGGCGCACCTTGTTCTCTTGTTCGTCCAGCAGACGTGCCCACATGGTGCCATCAAAGTAAATTGCGTGCCGGGTCACAATCGCCTGTGGACCGTCGCCAACTAGACTGTTCCGGTGGGACGAGGGTGCAACGGCTGAATGAGAGAGTCGCCGACGTTCGTTGTAGCTAGAGACTGAGCTACGCGCGGCAGTGTCATGCGGCTCTGAGGTCGTCGCGGCAACCTGTTCGTACAACGCCCATGTAAGACTCATGGGGCTCGCATCTACCCGTTCGTTGACCTGATGTGCCACATCACCCGGACACAACAATTCGTAGTGTGCAAGAAGACCATCCGCGTACTCTCCGCCAACATTCAATACATCGTGCTTGGAAATGCCAAGTGCGCTGCTTACATCAGTGGCGAAGCGATCCACGAAATCGTGCGAGTATAAAGCCAGCACGCGTGCCCAACCGGTGCCCTCAAAATAGACCGAAAAGGCAGACAGGTCTACAGCAGACTCATTGGCGGTGATTGAGTCCCCGGCGATGTGCTCCACGCTGTTCTGGCTAGGTCTGCGGCTTGTACGGATATTTTCGGCTGTGGCGCTGGAGCGACGAGGAGCCAAGCTTCCGTGAGACGGCCGCCGGGAGAGCGTCGACGGCTTGTGTGAGAGAGGAGTCGTCTCCGTGGCGTGACTCTTCTCCATCGAGTCGCCGTCCGACGCGCCAAGATTAGTCATTGTCAAGCGTGACATATCACTGATTTGCGACGCAACCTCCTCTTCGGCAGCAAACAAACGCCGCAGCTTCGGGTGCGTGGGAGACTCCACTGGTGACGCTGCGGGAAGTGTGCGGAACGTTACTGAACTTGCGACTCGGTGTGGGGCTTCTGAGCCTCTTTCGGCCGTCAAGGACCCGTGACGCGATCTTTTCTGCGGTGACGGCATCGCAAGCTGCGCAGATGATGCTGGCACAGTGATCCCAGTTGTCGATGTGGCTGACTGTGTGGATGAACGCCGCGTACTTGCTTCTCCATCGGCACAAACCGTCCGTTCCACGTGCGTGATTGGGGGCATCGTGTGCTGTGCTTCAGCCTGTGCTGCCAGTTCATCCGCAAGGTCCCACGTGTGTTGCATTTCGGCGGAGTCTGCTATCCGGTCAATTTCGGTCGAAGGCGTTGCTGCGCCGTGAGACACAGAGTAAAAAATAGTGACACCGTCATCCGCTTCTTCAAGCGTTACTTCTACGACATGCGCGCCGATGGGCTCGAGTAGCGGATTCAGATCTTTCTTTAAAGCGGTGGTTAGAGAGGCAGGCCGAGTGAACAACAGCGGCTCGTCCAGCATGAGTGCGTGATTCGTCAATACTCGCGACGAGGTGACACCGTCGCTGCCACCATCACTGGTTGCGTGGGTGCCGTGCGCTGACGTGGCTAGTTTGCTCACAACATCATCGTGCAGGTCCCACAAACTATTCATTTCACATCGTTCAAGTCTCTCGGTGATGAGCTGAACGGAAACTGTGGGTGGATGCTCAAAATCAACGGCTGCCCGCAGACCACTTGGAATGATGTGAAGCGTCACTCGAGGAACAGCCGACAGGTCGGAACTGTTGGCGCGGCAGAAGTCGTTCCGCACAGCATCCTTCACAGACTCTGGATAAGCCTGGACCACCGCATCCCACTTGTCCCCGTCGACGACAATGATGTGCGTAGTAAGCACTGTTTCACCGCGGCTGACGAGACTGGCTCGCGTTGAAGCAGAAGACCTCCGCCGTCCCTCCTCGACATGACTTGGTCGCCGGGACACAGGCTCGATGCGGGGAGATGCGACTCCGCTGGTTTGGGTGGCAGGCGTGTCGGTGAACAAGCTGGACGTAGTGCTCTTGACGGCGATTCCAGCGGTTTTCAGATGCTGTGCGTACACTTTCCACACACGCGTCATTGGCGCTGCGGCCACGCCGCGCGTCACCATGGAGGTCGAGATGTGTGCGGGGCGTTGCACAGTGTAGTGAACGGCAAGGAATCCCTCAAACGCGGTTCGGTCGACCGCGATGGACGATTCCGGCAGGCCCAACGCCTCCGAAACATCCGCGACAAAAGCAGTCCTCACCGCCGCGCTGCTGATCTCAAGAATGGATGCCCATGCACTGCCGTCCAGATGGGTTGTGTGGCCTGTTACAACCCATCCTGTAGGGATGTTGCGGCCCCCACTGCTCTCCGCGGCGTGGACCGAATCGTATACAGCCCAGACTGCCCGTAAGGTGTGTGCGGCCAGCGCAGCGTCGATGCTCTCAGTCCCAATGTGTAGAGGATGCTGGGCAGAGAGATGAATGAGGAGTGTGCCTTGTGCATCCACGTCAAGTGCCTTGACCACAATCACGCAGTCCTCAAAGGCGGCTGTGGCCGCAACGGCGTCCTCCGTGCACGCGGTGCGCAGGGCAGAGAGCTGCTCATCGATTACAGTGGTCCAATCGTCTCCTGCTACTCGGATACAGTGGGTGGTTTTCACGACATTGATCGGTGGCTCAGTGGCCCCAGCCCTTGGACCGAGAAAGGCGCTGCGTGAAGTACTCGCGCCGTCGCCCGCTTGAGTGTTGTGTGCTGGCGATACGACTCGATCATGCACGACGAGGCTGGCTGCTGTGGCGCTAGAGGGCGCTATCATCCCCCGAGGACTGTTGGTTGTGCGGGGAGACGGAACCGTCTCACTGACGGTGTTGGGCAACCCGCCCGTTGGCGTCCGTGGCGCCTTGACCACGGACGGTGTGCCGAGGAGCACGCGCCACGTCTCCGGGAACGCGTAGTCTAAGAGCGCTTCGTGGATCTGACGTGGCTCCATAGCGGAGCTCCATGTGATGGCGAAACTCACCGTGAGCCGCTTCTCCTGTGCCACCACATCACGAATGGCAACGTTTTCGACCCCGGCCACAGCACGAGCCACGTCGCGCGCGACAGCCGCCTCGATCGGTCCACGCCGCAGCTGCAATGACTCCCGGTAGTCGCCCTCAAACCCTATGGAGTCCTCCCACGGCACCATTTGCAGCCAATCCGATTGCGAGTTGCCCCTGCGTGGTGCGTGCTCGTACTGCGGTGACTGCACGCACCTCTCTGTGGCAGCTGCGTTGTTGCACGGCTTCTTCACGACAGATTCTGACCGCTCCACAGACAACACGTCCTTGTTCAGTGCCGGTGGCAACGCTGCGCTGTGGGAGCCCTTCGCCAACCTTTCTGATCGCGCAGCGCGGGAAGGCGATGTGGGTGCTTGTTGTACATGGCCCAACGCATCGGCTTCTCCAACGTATACGCGCTGGACGAGTGCTTCCAGATCCCCATGTTCAATGTTCTGCACATCTCCAGAGAACTGGTCGTCGAAAAGGTTGAGAACTGCTTGATAGATCTTCCACACCCGCGCGTAGTCGTGGGCATCGAGGAGACGCTTGACTTGGCTCGCGGAAAGCGCAGCGGAGTGACGAACACTGAAATGTGCGACAAGCTGCGTCTGTGCGAAGTGCAGATTGGTCACACACGATGGCGGCAGCGACAGCGCTTCCGCAGTGTCGGCAACAAATGCGGTTCGCAATGCGTTGCTGCGATACTTCAGAATCAAGTACCAATATTTACCTTCAAATTCCAGGTAGTGTGGGGATTCGATCAAGTCTTTTGGTGTATTCGGCGTTGTCGCCCTGTAGCTTTCCTTGTCAGACCCGCGCTGCATCTCCTTGCTGGTCGCTCCAGTTCCGGTAGACACTTCTTGACTGTGCGAAGGGTTTGCTACCGTGGCCGCTGTCGTTGGGGACAGTTTTGCGTGAAGTGGCGTCAGTCTTGGATACGTTGTGAAGAAATCAATCGCAATGCCGTTGCGTTGATGGCCCTCTTCCTCCATGAGCCTTCTGAAGTTATCCATGAACAACTCGCCGAATCGGTTGCGAGCTTCACGGAGCGCAGCGGTTTCTTCCTGACGAAGTGGCGCTGCGGAAAATGGGGGAGTGGTCTGTGCAAGGCTCGTGCGCCCTGTCGAGTCACCTAGCACAGCACTCCCCCGTTCCAGTTTTTTGACTGCGGCAACGTGTATGTAGGGGCTGGCTGTTGGAGGAGATACACCACTGGTGCAGATGATGCCGCTTGCGACGCCGCGGTGACGGGGGCGGCGGCCCCCATCGGTTGAACCGTGTACGGCGGGGGCGGGGGGCCACCGCCTACAGGCGCGGATGGCAACGGCAGAACGCCCTGCATCGGTACAGCCGGCAATGTCGTCACTTGCTCACCATACATGTGACCCACTGAGGGTGTTCGCGTCGCCATGACGGGAGCAGACAACGCTGCAAACTGGAAAATACGTGCTTGGTCACGGTTTGGCTGTCCGGCGTCCTGAAACAAATGCTGGTGTCTAGGACAAAGATACTGCTGGTGCGTGGACAATTGAGAAGAATACATATGAAGCGCCAGGTTGTGAGGCGCCAGTACGACTGTCTGGTAGACACGTCGTGCTCCAACTTGTGTGACTGTATGGGGGAGGGGGGAGATAGGAGGATAAGGAGTGACAAAACGCACGCACACGACTGCACAATAAACAAAAAAAAAAGAGTAAATACAAGTGCACTTGCGGTCAATGGGTCAATACAAACCTCCAGAGAGATGATTGCAAGAGGACTCGGTAGAGACAACATGACGCAGAGATAGGAAACAAGAGTGTTAGGGAGAGAGGAGGGGGGGGGAGGGAGAGATGATGACGGAGGTGGACGTGAAGAGAAGGGAATAAAGGGGAGGGGGGGGGGGGGGCTGATACACGATACCAAAGGAAAAAACACCAACACACAAGGGCTGTGAATGGAGCTCTCCGCGTCTGATCGAACGTGAGGCAGTACATTGAGGTAGGTGGCGCTGAGTGGTTCCTTGTAGCGGCACAATGAACGCTCAAAGGCAAACGCACTCATACCAGCCAAGTGGGTTGACTATGCAACCCCCCGTGGAAAGCATGCAGTGCGTTGAATAGCGCCGCCTCCTGTCACGGGGTAAACACGACCTTGAGGAAGCCACAGCTAGGCGTCCGTGCTGCATCGCAGTTTGCGATGAAGCCTATTTGTTTTGGAAGAACTGCAGCTCTGCGCAAAGAGACTACAAGGTCGTGCAGCTTTTTGTTTTGTTTTGCACGTTCATTTGATGTCATTTGCTTTGCCTGCGGAAGCGCAGTTTGAGAGGGTGTACAGAAGAAGAAAACAGAGAAGTAAAATACTGGGGAAATGAAAAAGACATCATAGCGACAAACGAAAAGAAAAAAGAAAGCATCAATGAAAAGGCTGAGTCAACAATCAGACGGTAAGAAGAACGCCTTTCGGCGTGGATTTGCACTGCATGTTTTCAGGAAAGAAGGAGAGAAAAAACCCACACAAACAACAAAGGGAGGCCATGCGTTGTCAACTCAATGATCTCGTCACTGCACAGTTAAAAAACGTCAGAGGACGAACTCAGCAACGCAGTGCTGATGGGTGTGTGAAAAGATGCTGAAATCAATACATTTGGATCTCTACAACAGTACGCCAGTCAGTTGTACGACTGTGGACACGAGACAACATAAACAAGAAGAACGAATGCTGTTCATGCTCGTGTCCACACCGTCACGCAACACCGCACTGCGGCAGTGGAGCTACCTGCTCATTAGATGACGGCACCAAAAGGGGTGGTCGTTCCTCCCAACGAATCAAAACATCGCAGTGACGAGTCGCATTCTCTGCAATAGGTGTGTGCAATTGATGAGCTACGATGTGCCGTCGCAGTCGCTATTGCTACCTGGGAATGATGTTGAACAACAAGAAAAACAAAGTGGAAGAGAAAAGTTTGACCATTGGATTCCCCGACTCTACGTTGCAGAAGACCTTGTGCGACTCTGTGCCAGACGCGTTAGGTCTCACTGCTAGGGCAAGAAACAAAAAAAAAAGAACAAAAGGGGGAAAATGCAAAACAATTCAAAAAAAAAAAAGGGGGTCAGAAGAATGAGAGAGGTGACGAAAAAAAAAATGAAGAACGCAGCCTGAAACCACTCAGAGCATCAATGTATCAAGAGCAAACACCACAAATACCGACTCTACGCAATAAACGAGCCGAGAAGATCAAAGAAAAACGAAAGGGAAGACAATAAAAGAGACAGACGAAACAATTGCGTATCAAACAACAATGAAAAAAAAAAAGCTACTAGGACAGTTGCACACCGTGGGGAGCACCACTACTATGCGCAAATGCACGTCTCACAGCACTAGCAGTCCGTTACAGTTCGTCTGCGTCCTGCTTAGGCATCGTCAGAGACCCACGTCGGCTCACCCGCCGGCCATTCACCACCTTGGGCTCTTCAGCAAGCTTGCGGTTACTGCGATACTTGATTGGTGTCGTGCCGCTGTTGAGGTCTTGGCGTGCGGGTGTCGTCATACTGTTGCCAACGGAGCCTCGTCGTGAGCCACGACGAGTGGGTGTGCCGAGGCTGCTCTGTAGAGAAGCACGACGTTGCTCCTCCTCACGCATTTCCTTGATGTTGCGCTCTCGTTGTTTTTTCGACAGTTCATCTTCTAGCTCGCGAAGATTGATACGGCGCGGGCCACGTGAGGCGCTACTTATGCGACGCGGATCACCTGTGGGCGCCGTGAGTGACGGCATGCGACCGCGGCTAAGCGAATTGGCACGCGCAGGACGCGTTGTTGACACATTGCGTGGACGCGCTGGGGTGCGCTTGACGGCCCGAGAGCGCGTGGGTGTCACTGAGCGGTGCTGCAGCGAACCGCGAGGAGAGCGACGTGGACTGCTGGTGTTCGGCCCAAGACCTGACTGCAACGTGTTGTACTGATTTGAGGCTCGGGGGGTCTCGAGCGAGCGGAGGTAGCTTGCAGTGGGCATGTCATATGTGGTGCGGCGGCCCACTGGAGTGGCGCCTGGCGTCAACTCAGCCTCTTGCGGCGTTAAGATGCGCTGACAGGTAGGGCATGACATACTGCCAAGACTGCCGAGGCTCTTGCGCGGTGTGTTGGCGACAGAGCGACGCGGAGACGTGGCGAGGCTACCAGACCGAGAGTTCGGCATGCGCTTCATCACGGAGGATGTGCGACGGCGGTCGGCGTCGTTGATGGGATCGCCATACATGGACCATACGGTGGGGTACTCATAAGCGTCCAAGTCCAAGTCAATCGCCTCCTCGGTTTGCTGAACCGGATGCGTGGCGTAGAAGTCGACAATGATATCATCCTTGACGGCGTAGTCAACGATACGAATATCCTCTGGACGCGTACCAAGGGCAGCGGCGGTGTCAGCGATGAATGCATTGCAGAAACCATCCCAATCATTGTCCACGATATCCCGCCACTTGGCGCCGACAAACCCGACGCGATGGAATGTTGTGACAGGCTCGCCCTTCTTGGCGGCACTCTCAGCATTGTAGTACAACTTCCACACGTCGTCGTACGGCGCGTTCCTCAGTACGTGGTCCACATCCTTGTTCGTAACGGATGTAGGATGCTCGACGTGGAATGTCACCACCGTATCGCCCTTCTTGTCGTCGCACTGAATCTTGGACACGGTCTCCGGCTGGTACCCGAGAGCGCCGCCGGTATCCTTGAGGAAGGCCGTGACAAATCCGTCCCGGTTGTCGGCGATGATACCTGGCCACAACTCACCCACAAATCCCACGCGATGACGCGTACTCGTCATACCCGGCGTGATCGATTCCTTTGCGGTGCTCTTGTGCGGCTTCGCCGATGGCTTCTTCGGCACCTTGGCCTCAGTAGCTGTTGTCTGATGTGGCTCAGGTGGAGGGAGAGCGCGTTCAGTGGCGACGGGCTTATCGGAGGAGGCCTTGGTGGGGCATTTGTCAACTTTCTCGACCATGCCATGATTGCGACGGCCACCAACACGGACCTGTGTTGGTTCGGGCGATGTAGGCTTCTGGGGAGCCAAGGAACGTCTTGGCTCTTCTTTATGGTCAGCAAAGCGGGCGCGCGGATACTGCTTCCAAGTTTCCGGGTAATGAAATCGCTCCAGTTGCCCATCAACCGAACCGCGGGACACATAGGAGTCATGCTCTAGGTCAAACGAAGCCACAAGGCTACCACTGGCTAAAACCAAGTTGCAAATACGATCTTCTGGCACTCCAGTGGCCGCGCTCACATCCTTTAGCATTGCCGCCTTCACCGCTGCGGAGTCCGTATCAAGG